>JAUELF010164241.1:0-14754 GCA_031471495.1 Clinocardium nuttallii | reverse complement strand
TACACTATCCCCATGAGACGGAATGTGTCGGCCCGGATCGGTCTGCCTCGACTGCGCAGCCTGATCTGGGTCGATATATAACGCAGAGGCCATAATGTTGGATTTCTCGCGGGAAGACTCCTATGATCCCGTAACGGAGAGTCAATAAGACATCGAATCGCCTGACACCGTTCAAATGTCTTCCTCGGAACACGCCACGTGAATATCGATCTTGGGAACCTTTTGATCAACGCATAGCCTGATCAATCTCCGTGCAGTCTGATCGTGATATGTTGTGTTCGTCTTTTAGTCCGTTAACTTTTTCACAGCCTGATTATTTACAGTAGACGTTCCCATGTACAAACGTATGCGTCTCAATATCTCAGATGAGCCGTCTCGCGAGAAGACCAACATTCTGGCCTCTGCGTAATATATCGACCCAGATCAGCATGCGCAGTCTGCGTAGGCTAATCCGGGCCGACACATTCCGTATCAGGTGTATAGAGGTATAGAGTAATGATTCATGAAACGGAAACAATTAAAGGAGGCGAAAAGTGTTTTTTCGGGTTAGCATGCGCGGACTGCGCAGGCTGATCCGGATCGATACTTAACTAGATGGTTCATATAGTAAGAGTGTGTGCATATTGTGATAACTGAAAGGCAAAACAATCCTCATTTTAGATGAGACAGCTCGTTTGCAAAAATCTCAATATTTCCATTGGTGCTGTAAGAGTTAAATGTCGACTATAGACCGGTTGTACAAGTATGTAAATGTATCAACATTACAGTTATATGGGCCGTCTCGCGAGAAAACCAACATTGTCGACCCTGATCAGCCTAAGATAGCCGTGCAGGCTTACCCGGACGGACACTTTTCGCCTCATGTGGGTCTTCTGTTTCAGGAATAATTACTCTATACATATATCCCCCTGAGACGGAATTATTCGGCCCGGATCAGTCTGCGCGGACAGTTCAAACTGATCTGGTCGATACATTACGCAGATGTTATAATGTTGGTTTTATCGCGGGACGGCTCATATATGAAATTGTTCATCCTCTATGTAGTATATTCTATATAGTATTTAAAAAAAAATCTTACTTAATGTTTATAAATTGATGTATCTTTAATTAATTTCACGAGATACATATATTTTGTATAAGTTAGTATTATATATTCTTTTCTATTCATTATAATATATTGCAGAATCTCTAATGGTCTGTTCTCGCGAGGCGTTATTCATTTTTTAATAAAAGGGAAAAATAAAATTCCGAAAACTAATGAGTTAGTCGCAAATTACCTTGAACATGAATGAAATGGAATTTTCCAATCGGGTGGAAAAGATTGACTTTCTTTTGTATGAATGAATACCTATATCTTGTTATTCCACATTAAAAATCGATTTTTGTTCTTTTACTTTATTTTAATGTTCGATTTTAAGCTAAATGTCATTTTAATTGACTCAAAATAAAAATGAAAAATGATATTGCATAAAAGGGAGACATTGGTCATTTGAGCAAACTTCGTTTTCGCTCATCTTTTTCAAACTGGAAAGCCTCAGATAAATTACTCATTTATTAAAAAATAAAAAACCAAGGAAAGGATTTATTTTTATTTATATAAAGGATTTTTTTTTCAAACGAGTATCTACTTGTAAGGATTTATAAAAAGGGTAAATCTCATTCGAATTCATTGTAGTAATGAATGCTTCAATACGACCGTTTATTGTTCTTAAATGTTATAGTTCGCAATCTATCGTAGGACATCTTCAATATGCACGTTCGATTAAAATGAGCTTTTACAACGCTAACACACACATATAATTTACTTTCCACATACGACACGACACTATCAGCAGACTATTTGTGCAAACATATGAGCCGTCCCGCGAGAAAACAACATTATGGAATCTTCATAAAATTTCGACCCGGATCAGACTAAGCATGCCGCGATGGCTTACCTGGCCTCCTGTGGATTTCTGTTTCATGATTCATTACCCTACATCTCTATTCCCCTGAGACGGAATGTGTCGGCCCGGATCAGTCTGCGCGAACAGCGCAGACTGATCGGGTCGATACATTTCGCAAATGCCATGATGTTAATTTTCTCGCGGGACGGCACGGACGGCACATTTATTAAAAAAAGTATTATAAAAAAAGTCTGCTTATTGTGGTAAGATGAGAAATTGCTCGTTATCAGTTTGCAATACTCATTTTGACACAATGTTTTCAAAAATCGTTGGCTGTAAATGCATCAAAATAGTCTGCATGTGTGGTTAACCCTGTCCTATCTAAAGCCGCACTGAAGAAGACAACGTTTGAAAACATCGTGACAAAAGGAGAAATTGCTCAAAACTACCAATTTCTCATTTTGTCACAACTTTTTCAACTCTTTTCATTAATTAAACCTTCACATTCAAAGATTTTTTAAAAGGTAGTCTAGATGTTTTCAAAGTCGTCTGCTGCAGATTTGTCGTATGTGGTAAAGGGTTAAATTTCTGACGAATATTTCCGATTCATAGAGTGAAGGGTGTACATTGTCAAATCGGGAACCGTATATAAAAATAACAGAAAGGATTGACTGTAAAGAAAAAAATGTAAATATTGTCCGTTAAACGCCAACATAACTAAATCTGATTTGTGCCTTTGATGACTTCATATTATATTTTATAAACCGGAGTTTCTGTTGACCTTTTCTCGCGTTGATTGTTTGACTTAACGTTTGGCGGTAGTAGTATTTTGTGTTTTTGAACCAAATATGCATTGACTATGAAATCATATACACGTTCTTCGAGCAATTTATGGATTATATTATACATATTTCTTGGAGTTAATTTATTGACGGGTCTATCATGTACAACAAAATGTGAGTTTCAATTGATTACATTGATCATTTTATCATCTTTTTATCTTACATTTGAGACGCAGAATCTTCAACCATTTTGGAAGACTCGAGGTAATCTGGCTCATTAATCTGACACTATGATTGTTTTGACTGTCATGTCATAACAGTATCTGAGCCCGGAGTTGTATTATTGTCTGAGCCAATGTAACAAGAAAACCAACAGTGTGGACTTATATTGCAAATGATCATACCATTTGCTTTTTATTTTCAAACATAATGGCATCTGCGTGATGTATCGGTTAGATCAGCCTACGCTGTCCGCGCATACCAATCCGGGCAGACACATTCCGTCGCAGGGGGATAGAGTTATAGAGAAATGATTCGTGAAACAGAATATCCACGGGAGGCCATAATTTTTGCTTTCTCTCGAGACAGCTCATCTTATATAACACTCGTCTTCTTTGAATAAAATCGGTCGATCACCGGTAGCTCAATCTGTAGCAACGCGGACTTACACTCCAGGGGTTGTGATCGAATCCCAGCACGGTCAGCATTTCTTACCAATGTTTGAAAACAATATGGGTGACACACACGCGGCATTCATCTTCCAAAACTGGGCCGTAAGTCTATGTAGTAAAGTAGCAATTTGTTTTGGAAAGTCTGTTGTGTGGAGTACTGGTGTGTGGAGTACTGGTGTGTGGAGTACTGGTGTGTGGAGTACTGGTGTGTGAAGTACTGGTGTGTGGAGTACTGGTGTGTGAAGCAGGACACATGAGTAGACGAACTGGCCGCCGTGATGACTTAAACATGTTGAAAGCGGCGTTAACCCAAAAGCACTCAATTGCATTTAATCCACACTTCAGCCGTCTCGCGAGAAAACCAACATTTTGGTCTATGCGTAAAGTATCGATCCGGATCAGCCTAAGCATGCCTCGCATGCTAACCTGGATAGACATATTTCGCCTCCTGATGTTTTCTGTTTCAGGAATCATTACTCTATACCTCTATCACCCTGAGACGGAATGTGTCGGCTCGGATTAGCCTGCATAAACTGTGCAGGCTGATCTAGGTAGATAACTACGCAGAGGCCACAATGTTGGTTTTCTCCCGGGACGGCTCGTTTTTGTTTTATTCCGTAAACGTCTTGTGTTGTTGTTTTATCTACGACTGTGACCCCTTTCTTCGGATTTCCCCGGCATTCCATATTTGAATGTAAAATTGGAACAATTTATGATATCATGAGCTGGTATAGAGATATGTGAACATAATAAACAAGTAAACATAATTAAACATAGGGGGAACAGAGGAAACTGTCACCTACCCAACATGCAGGCGCATTTATTATGCGCATCCGACTTAGACGACTTTTGGCAAATTGTTTTCATTTCTATTAAAATAATCATCCTTTCATAAATAGAGAGTTTCCATAGATTTATCTACGCGTTTTAAAAAAACCATCTACTTTAGAATTGTGATATGTGGGAAATGGTTTAAAGTTCAGGCTTCAAAAGTTGTCTGTATCAGGAATTAGGTTAACATATGGGAGTATAGACACATCGAACGTTTGAATATTTTATAGGAATGTTTGGCATTGTATGTGTATATAAAATGTATCTACAGTAGATACCTTTAGTAACATTGCCCTTAAATACATACTATTTTATTGCGGTAGTACGGTCCATATACAGTTCAGCCTTTTCCCTCACACCAAACTGCATATTTTGACACACCTGCAGTGTACAGTATTTTAAAGCATTGCGTGAAAAAGAGCAAATGTAAATAAAGAACAAGTGGACTATTCCAATTGTATTCTCCAGTTTTGACCTTCATTTTCTAGATTCAATTTTATAATTTGAGGTGTTTAAGTAGATTTGAATAAGAAACTATCTAACGCACCTTTTCAGATGTCAAGATAAGGGGCAGATAACTGATAATTTACTGTTTTGCATTATCAAACCATAATTAAGCGTCCCGCGAGAAAAAAACATTGTGGACTCTGCGTAAAACTATCGACACAGATGAGCCTAAGCACGCTGCGCAGACTTATCCGGATAGACACTTTTCGCCTCCTGTGGATTTTCTGTTTCAGGAATCACCTCTTTTCCCCTGAGACGGAATATGTCGGCCCGGATCAGTCTGCGCGCACTGCACAGGCTGGTTTAGGTCGATACATTACGCAGAGGCCATATTATTGGTTTTCTCGCGGGACGGCTCATATGTCGCTAGAAACAAAAAGAAACGAGTGTTTTGAGCACTCACATCATGATATTTAAGGGTCATATTATTGTATTGTTAACCATTTTGTATTTGCCGTGTGGAAATACTTCTCCGAAAAAGAATAAAAGATTCAAACAAGAAAAGTAAATAATAACTATATACACGCATATCGTGTATCTTCTTTGTATGTATGTAAAAAGATCAATTCATTTCTATTAATGTGTACAATGCACTTATTCTAACAAAGAACGTGAAAAGATCTGTAAGTCAATATAAAGCGTTTAAACCTTTCCCACATATAGACACTTTCTGACGTCTCTAAAAACATTGTAAAAACGAGCAACTTCTCCTTTTTCCACAATGCTTTCAACTATTTTTAGTAAGAATACCTACATTTATATAGGTTGTCAGTGTGTTTGCCGAGATTATTTAAAAGTCGTCCGCTCCAGATTTGTTTAAGCAGAGAAAGGGTTAACATTGGTGAATCGGAGATAATAACCTGCTTGTCAATGGCTTCTTCGTGAACTTATTCAAACATATTTAGTTTATATGAGCCGTCTCGCGAGAAAACCAACATTATGGACTCTGCGTAAAGTGTCGAACCTGATCCGCCTAAGCATGCCGCGCAGGCTAACCCGGGCAGACACGTTTCGCCTCTTGTGGATTTTCTGTTTCAGGAATCATTACTCTATACCTCTATCCCTCGGAGACGGAATATGTCGGCCCGATCAGTCTGCATGGACACCACAGCCTGATCTGGTCGATACATTACGCAGATGCCATACTGTTGGGTTTCTCGCGGGACGGATCAATTATTACCATTGTCCCCGTTTTAACCATTTCCCACATACAAACAAATGTGACGCGCAGAAAAGATTGTTTGGCGTTTAACGTCGTTTTCAACATCTTTTACTCATATCACGGCGGTTAACCTACGTATGTGTGATCTGGCTTCTCACACCAGAACTCCACACAACATTCTTTCCAAGCAACTGGCTGCTTTTCCACATAGACTGTACTCCCATTGGTGGAAAACGAATGCCGTTTGACACGGTGACTTTTGTCAAACGTCGGAAAGAATGTTGGCCGTCTTTTAAAACAAAGTAATAAGAAGATCAATACAAGTGAGAGTATGATTATTGCATTGTGGCAAATGGAGAAATTGCTCGTTTTTCGCAAAGTCTCCTTTGCCAGATTGTTTTCAAAAGTTGTCTGTTGCAAATGCGTCTACAATTGGGAAAGGGTTAAACAACTTTTTGAACAGTTTTTGTAAGTTTTCTGGTTTCTATTATATACTTTCACAGCTACCTACTTAGAATCCCTCGTCAAAGATTTTCGAGCAAGCTGTTTAGTTTAAACTTATTTACTTAACACCGATTGCGAAACAAGCTTTAAGCTTATATTATTCACGCTCGATGTCTGCTTCCTGGAGACTTAACCAGTACTCGCGCCGTTTGTGTGGAAAAATCCCAAAGTCAGGACCCGCTTATCACGGGACTCGAACCAGGGACCTTTGATACGAGAGGTCGACGCTCTATCTCTGCACCACTCTCTCCCACAAGCAAGCTGTTTATGTACACACTATGGCAATACATTGAGAATTTGATCTAATATGAAAGTTCTCTGGTTTTGCCTTTTTCATTTGCTAATGAATCATTATGAAAAATGGTTTGTCTTTGATTATGATGTTTGTTTGTTTAAAATGTGCTATAAAACTAGCAGTGTTTATGCAATGAAGTATAATATAGTGTACTGTATTGTTTTGTATTATGTAAAATCTCCCTTTCCCGCAATGTTTTCAACTTTGAATATATTCGTACTTTCAAATTTCCAGATGGGACGAATAGTTATGGTGCTTCAACAGCAGTATCATATCAAATAATATATATAGTTAAAGGAACATAAAATAACTTTCATGAGATAGTGTATTCACTTAGTTTATTGTAAGAGGTAAAACATATTTAACCCTTTTCCTCATAAAGACGCTTTCTGGCGGCTTTACAGCAGACAGCTTTTTGAAAACATAGTGACAAAAGAAGAAATTGCTCAACTGCATAATTGTCGTATGAGGGTAAGGGTTAATATGTAACAGTACCAGACTTTCAATTCAATGAAATATGTAAACCTAATTGTGCAAAGGGTTTATTGTTCCTACGGTATAGAAAAAGGGTTTAACATAGATATGAATGGGCCACTCACAATAGTTTAAATAAAAACGTGTACCTTCAAAAACTTTATAAAGTTCAGATTTTATTTATCGGACGAATCTTTCATTTTATAGATTTTATAGTAGATCTACCCGAAGTTTTGTTTGAGATCAAGGCCATTCTTAATTATGTTCAATTCTAAATGTGAAGAAAATTGCAAGGATAAATTACTTATTATGATTAATTAATCCTTTTGCCTCAATATTTTCAAAAAGTCGTTTGCTGCGGAATCGTACAAGGAACGATCGTATACTCTTCACATTAATGAGCCGGTACGCGAGAAGACCAACATTGTGGACTCTGCGTAAAGTATCGATCCCGATCAGCCTAAGCATACCGCGCAGGCTAACCCGGATAGACACGTTTCGCCTCCTGTCGATTTTCTGTTTCAGGAATCAGAACTCTATACCTCTATTCCCCCGAAACGGAATATGTCGGACCGAATCAGTCTGCGCGGACTGCGTATGCTGATCTGGATCGATATATTACGCAGAGGCCATAATGTTGGTTTTCACGCGGGACGGTCTTCGATTGTTTGGTGTTTACATCGCTTTTAACAAGTTACCAGTATAGTACTACTGGTCCATTTATCCTGACACCAGCCACTCTGTCATTATGCTAACCCCGCAACTCTGAGCACTAAAGACGGCAGCCGTAAATAGCATTCTTTAAGTCTTTGGTAAAGTCGATGCGTCATTCGTCTTCCACCAATGGGCTAAGTCTATGTGGAAAAGCAGCCAGTTGCTTGGGAAGAATGTTGTGTGGAATACTGGCGTGAGAAAACCAGGAAACACATGAGTAGGTGAACTGGCCGCCGTGATATGACTGAGAAGTTGTTAAAAACGGCGTTAAACCCAAATCAATCAATCAATAAAGTATTTGGTATGACTCGGACTAGGATCGCTGCCTCTCTTCGAAAATAACCGATAAAAGCAGCAATGATGTTTATAACCTGTTAAGCTGAAATCAAAGAAAAAAGTATAATTACCGCTTCATGTGTTGGTAATTACAACAAAACTGTGTATTGCGATTTTATCAGTATATGGTTCTGTAGAGGGATAACAACAAGGGATATGGCGCTAACATCCGCGTGACTACAGAATTTTTTTAAACAAACTACACCTGTATAAGTACTTCAATCGCCTCGGTGGTGTAGTGGTGGTCGCGGGTTCGATTCCCGGCCGGATCATAACAGATACTTTCGAAATGGTAGTAATGGCTGCCCTCCTTGCCGCTCAGGGTTTGCATTACGACTGACTGGTTGACTGGTGTATATATAAATTGACCAGAAGTACTGGTAACTTCCCCAAGAAACACCGTGATATAACTGAACAATTGTTGAAAGCGGCGTAAAAACAGCTAACAATCAATAAGTACTTCATGTCAGGAAGCGACGGGTGAAGGTTCTGGTGAGACTTTGCGGGTTCGGATCCCGAGAGGCTCGACAGTCATCGTTGTAAGGAGACGCATAACGGCCACAACTCGCCGGGCGCGGCATCGGCAACTTCCGTAATGACGGAACTAATGACATAATTGCTGACATAGCCGTTCCATGAAAAAACCAACATTGTGGTTACTCCGTAAAGTATTGACCCGGATCAGCCTAAGCATGCCGCACAGGCTAGCCCGGATGGATACTTTTCACTTCCTGTGGATTTTCTGTATCAGGAATCATTAATCTATACCTCTATCGCCCCTGAGACGGAATGTGTCGGCCCGGATTAGCCTGCGCGGACTGCGTAGGCTGATATAGATCGATACATTACGCAGAGTAAAGAATGTGAGTTTTCTATTGGAACGGCTCAATATTATTTGTATATATGTGTACTTAATGTACAGATTTATGAAGTACATGTATCTAATTGTGATAATAATAAGCGCAAATCAAAGCACCGAAAAGCTCTGTTGTGATTTATGATTTTGAACTTTGATTTTAGATATTTATCAAAGGTCCTATTTATCAATACATTTATATTTTTAGGTTAAACGCCTTAAAACGAAATGGGATCTTACTGCATCTATGAACGAACAATAAAGACTTAGGCGTTTCTTTGTATATAATGCGGGTTATAACATTAACCCATCGTATAACAATCAGACCAAAATACTTCGGTGTAGGTATATATCTATATATACGTAGAGCGAAGTATTTTGATCTTAACTAAATCAGATTAACAAGAAAGGTCAAAGAACGCCATGACTTTGCGAATTCTTCGACATTGATTATGCCGGAACTGTAAAGTTGTAATCATTTTGATCCCGTATTATGATGCCAATAGCATGATGCAACAAGATCATGACGCAGATCGTATTTGTATATATTTCAGGGATAATGCACGAGAATTGCGGGCGAGAGATCATTGGCTACGGGGGAGAGATCATATTTAATTCATTGTTACTACCAGTGACCAGTTCGTCTTCCTGCCAAATGACGTTTATTGGCAACGGGTCAGAAAAAAGCATGTTGTCTTTCTTTTTCAAATCATTCAACATTACTGTCGGGTGCGGTGCTAACTTGACGTTACAAGAAATCCCAATGGGTCCACATGCAAGAAACAGATCGTATGCCCTAGGTAACGTCTTTGTTATTTAATTAAGCTTTCTGTTCACAATGTGAGCAGTCTCGCTGAAAAACCAACATTGTGGACTCTGCATAAAGTGTCGATCCTGGTCCGCCTAAGCATGTTGCACAGGCTAACTCGGACAGACACGTTTCGCCTCCAGGTGTGTGAAGTTAGCAGTTAGTTGGTTATTGGTAGTTGGTTATTCAATCTACTGCCAGGGTCGAATAAACAGCCAGCTAGTAATTTGGGTATCCGCCATATGATCGAATCTATAGCCATGGGGGAATACTCACAAGCTAGTAATTGGTTATTCAACAAAGAACCAAAGCGCGAATATACAGCTATATACGAATAACCACATAGATATCAATTGGTTATTCAACAAAGAGTCAAAGCGCGAATCAACTGCTATATACGAATAACGACACAGCTATCAATTAGTTTTCAACAAAGAGTCTAAGCTTGAATCTACTGCTAAACGTGAATACAAAGCCAGCTATCAATACGGTATTCAACAAAGAGTCAAAGCGCGAATCTACTGCCATATACGAATAACGACACAGCTATCAATTAGTTATTCAACAAAGAGTCTAAGCTTGAATATACTGCTAAACGTGAATACCAAGCCAGCTATCAATAAGGTATTCAACACAGAGTCAAAGCGCGAATCTACTGCCATATATAGGAATAACCATACATATATCAATTAGTTATTCAACAAAGAGTCAAAGTTTGAATCTACTGCTACATGTGAATATCCAGGCTAACTATCAATTGGTTATTCAACAAAAAGTAAAATCGCGAATCTACTGCTCTATGTGAATATCCAGAAAACTAGCAATTGGTTATTCAACAAAAAGTCAAAAAGTCAAAGCACGAATCTACTGTTATATACAAATAACCACACGGCTATGAACTTATTATTTAACAAAGAGTCAAAAGGCGAATCTACTGTTATATAAGAATAGCCAGCCAACTATCAATTGGTTATTCAACAACAATTAAAAGCGCGAATCTACTGCTATATACGAATAACCACACAGCTATCAATTGATTTAACAAAGAGTCAAAGTTTGAATCTACTGATATATGAGATTACCCAGCCAACTATCAATTGGTTATTTAACAAAAAATCAAAGCGCGAAATATACTGCTATATACGAATAACCACACAGCTAGCAATTGGTTATTCAACAAAGAGTTAAAGCGCGAGTCTACTGCTATATACAAATAACCACACAATTATCAATTTGTTATTCAACAAAGAACCAAAACTTGAAACTACTGTTATATGTGAATCTCAAGCCAGCTATCAATTGGGTATTTAACGAAGAGTCAAAGCACGAATCTACTGATATATACGAATAACCACACAACTATCAATTGGGTATTTAACGAAGAGTCAAAGCACGAATCTACTGCTATATATATATACGAATAACCACACAGCTATCAATTGGTTAATATAACAAAGAGTCAAAGTTTGAATCTACTGCTTTATGAGAATACACAGATTTACTTTTTTTTGAATAACCAATTGATAGTTTTGCTGGGTATTCACATATAGCAGTATATTCAAACTTTGACTCTTTGATGAATACCCAATTGATAGCTTGCTTGGTATTCACATATAGCAGTAGATTCAAACTTTGACTCTTTGATGAATACCCAATTGATAGCTTGCTTGGTATTCACATATAGCAGTAGATTCAAGCTTTAATTCTTTGTTGAATAACCAATTGATAGCTGTGTGGTTATTCGTATATAACAGTAGATTGGCTCTTTGATTACTTGTTAAATAACCAATTGCTAGCTGTGTGGTTATTCGTATATAGCAGTAGATTCGAGCTGTGACTTTTTGTTGAATAACCAATTGATAGTCGGCTTGGTAGTCACGTTTAGCAGTAGATTCGAGCTGTGACTCTTTGTTGAATAACCAATTGATAGCTGTGTGCTTATTCGTATATATCAGTAGATTCGCGCTTTGACTCTTTGTTAAATGCCCAATTGATAGCTTGCTTGTTATTCACATAAAGCAGTAGTTTCAAGCTTTGATTTTTTGTCGAATAACCAATTGATAGCTGTGTGGTTATTCGTATATAGCAGTAGATTCGCGCTTTGACATTTTGTTGAATAACCAATTGATAGTTGTGTGGTTATTCGTATATAGCAGTAGATTCGCGCTTTGACTCTTTGTTCAATACCCAATTGATAGATGGCTTGTTATTCATATATAGCAGTAGTTTCAAGCTTTGATTCTTGTTGAATAACCAATTGATAACTGTGTGGTTATTCGTATATAGCAGTAGATTCGCGCTTTGACATTTTGTTGAATAACCAATTGATAGTTGTACTACCAATAACCAACTAACTGCTAACTTGACACACCTTTCGCCTCCTGGGGATTTTCTGTTTCAGGAAGCATTACTCTATGGCTCTATCCCCCTGAGACGGAATGTGTCTGTCCAGATCAGTGTGTGCGGACAACGTAGGCTGATCTGGTCGACACATAACGCAGATGCCATTAGGTTGCTTTTCTCGCGGGAAAGCTCATAGAATGTTGTAATTCTCATTTTATTGTTCATATCTGTCATAAGTTGATTGTACTAAAAATAGCATCGTATTGAACCCTTTCCAACATACAACAATCTATAGTAAACAACGTCGTGAATTGTTATCATTAACTTATATCATTGGATATTCCAATTTTAGTTTATAATCAGTGTTTAAATCAGACGCCTTTCTACGTCTTATAGCCGAGTGGTCTTAAATCAGACGTCTTTCTGCGTCTTATAGCCGAGTGGTCTTAAATCAGACGTCTTTCTGCGTCTTATAGCCGAGTGGTCTTCTTTGTAAAGATAAGTCAAGTATGTGCTAAAGACAAACTTTATTTTGCAATTCCTTGTCTATAGTAACCACACTTTTAATTTCCCATTTACTAATGTGTCTGGCAATTAAAAGCCACCTGGAAAGAAGACCATGTGCTCTTCCCATTGGTGGTCTTTAAACACAGGTTGGACTATATAAGAAAACTGTAATACTCTGGAAGAGTGGAAAATAGAACTGATGATAGTTTGAACAACTTCTTCAAAATGTAAATGCTGTAAAGACATCAAATATGGAACAAATCTCCATAATTGATGTATATATGAGCCGCTTCTGACAAATTGTTAACTTTCCATAACGGGATTACATTAAGGTAAATTGGTGTAATGAGGCTACGCATCTATATGCATATAGAACTAAAATGATATGTAAAAAAGTGGATACTCTGGTGAAACTGTGTGGATACATTAAAACCTCAACTCGCTAGACGCTACTTTTATAATATACAGTCCAACCTGTTCTAAAGACCACCTTGGAATAGCAAACCCCTGTCGATAAGAACCATACTTTTAGTTTCCCAATTGCTGATGTTATGCATAGATGACACTGCAGTTAAAGACCACCTGAGAACAACGACCATATATATATATATGTGTGTGTGTGTGTGTTCCCAAGGATGGTCGTTATACTCAAGTTCCGCTGTATATTCTTTTCAGGCTTACACGAATCGTTTTGTGTATCAAACCCGTATATGAACGAGAACCTGATGTATACAACAAACCGCCGATACCTGAGGCTAACGTATACCAAAAACCATTATCAACTCAGACCGAAGTTGTCCTTTAATATAAAATTGGCGACGTTTTTATCAAGAAGTAAGTTTCATTACTTGATAAAATTAACCTTATTCTGAACCGTTTGTATATGTTTTATTATAACGTCATGGTTATGTTAATTTATGTGTCAGCTATAATAATATGTATATTCTCATAACAAGGTAATCCAAACTAAGGGTGAAATCTTCCAACTGGTAAAGTGCTCAAACAGTGAAGGAGCTAGATACAATATGAAATTTGGAATTGTTATATTACATAGTTTGACGAGTAAGGGCAAACATTGAAACGAATTTGTAAAACTATGTAATATAACAATTCTAAATTTCATATTGTATTCCCATAACAATACATTTAACTAGAACTATCACTGAAGATGATAAATACCCCCCAAACAGCACATAACTCAATAGGTAAAAGGGCCATAACTCTGTAAAATAGCATGTAATTGTAAGACCTTTACATCTCCTCTTGGTATAGCAGATTCATGTAAAGTTGTATTGACTTCCATCAAGTGGTTTGTAAGAAATATGCCGGAAAAAATATAGCTTCATGGCTTCATGGCTTCATGGCGTCATGGCTTCCGACCGACCGACAGCCCGACACTTTGACTCCTTTGTTCTTTGGGGTATAAAAACGGATGAACATCCACGTACGCTATAACGCATTGCTCTTTTGCATAAGCGTCAAGACTGTGTAGAAAAGACATAATGAGTGACTTTTCTATTTCTTACAATGTTTTCAAAATTCGGTTTTATAAAATTAATGTTACGAAGTGAAAGGCATTTTAAAGTTAACAAAATGTCAATCTTTCAAAATCCCAAACTCAGTTAAATTTGTAATGTTTGTCTACCAACTTCCTGTTTTTATTTGCTTAAACTTGAAACTTAAAACTATTCAAATAAAAAAAAGTCTTTTAAATCCTTAAAACAAACAATAGAAGAATATTTGTAAAACCCGATATCAATACATATAAAAAACCCACCTGTTATCAATGACAGACACAATTAAAACATCGTTGAAAATACAGTCACTGCTGTACTGCAAAGGTCATCTGAAATACCCACTCTTTAAACATAACATGACACAGATTAAACTGTCTGTTTAACTGGTTTACAAGCGTATTAATGACCGCCATTCAGTTTGAAATATCACTCTCTCTTTTCATATATTAACATACAATAACCCATATATTAACATACAATAACCCATATATTAACATACAATAACCCATATATTAACATACAATAACCCATATATTAACATACAATAACCCATATATTAAC
>JAUELF010164131.1:0-14754 GCA_031471495.1 Clinocardium nuttallii | reverse complement strand
TTACTTCACCAACATATCTCAATGATACCGACTTACTTGGCGAATACATCTTTTCATGTTCCATCATATTTCCTTCTCGTTTTGTTGTTCCTTCTTCTTTCTCCATATTATGTGATTGTCCAATGATGTCTCGGTCTAACAATCGATGTTTTGTTTAAATAGTTTTGCTCCTCTCAAGTTATGAGTGCTTTAAGGAAACTTATTAAATAGGTATTAGTTACAAACTGTTCAATAAAATACTGCGTTTTCCTATTTATCTTCCCATTTACATGGTTCACAGAGATTAACAGTACTCCAGTCTTTTCTGCCTACATGCCTCCTTCCTGATATATTCACATCTTACGGGAGTAACTAAAAGAAAAGAAAAAAACAAATCATCTAGACATGCTTTTAAAATTCGATTTGCATAGGTCTAACATGTCATATATTCAATATTTCACACGGTATTATGGTGAATGCATGAGCATTACAATTACATGTTAACGCAAACAAGTATCATACACACTTATCAAAATCTCTTCCAAATGCAAAGCTTGGCAAGCTTAAACAATTAAGCAATGAAATGGTAAATACGTGCTTGTTCAGTAAAAACTTAACATAACTGGTTATTCTGAAAATGGAAAAGTGTTACATTCAAGTAATACATTCACCTAATAGCCTCTGGGGGGAAAGTAGGATGGTAACGTCGATTTTATTACTTTAAAGAATAAGTGATTTTGGAACGTGTCACGTGCTAATCGCCTTCATAGGCATAACCAAGACATATACAAACATACAACATTTAATTTTCGCTGTATAACAAGAAATCCAGGCTCTTTGTCCTGTGTACCATCTCAGTAAGATGGATTAAACAATTTAGTATATCGATCTGATATCAATTTACGCCGATTTTATATTATAGAATTCGGTTATATTATGACTTTCCAATGTGTTTCCTAGCTTTTTTGTTCGCTACTGTTCTCTTCATAACGGGGTTTTCCCAGTCAATTGGCTACTTTCCCGAATAGACTTTTCAGCCCATTGGTCGTAGCCGTATATCACACGATTCAAACGTGTGACCCCCTGTATTGACCGACACACGTTGTTGTTAGCGACTGATATACCGGACATAATTTGAATAGAGCCGAATATATATGCTTAATTATTTTAAATCAGACCTATTTTTTCACAGTAAGATATGTGTTAACAAAGATTATCAGCACATATAACTAGCTCCTCCCCTCTTTGCGATATTTTCTTTAAACCAAGGTTGATCACAACTCAAAAGGATTTAAACGTAGATTCAGTGAAATTCAAGATACAAAAAAAACTTGCTGCTGTACTAATAATGTAAGCAAGGTTGAATAATTAATCGGAAGATATTTAGCATTTAAAATATTTAATTATGAGGACGACAAGAGTTTAATTGACTTTCTTTTTATTAGTACTAAGGTAATTTATATAAGCTTTCTGATTCGTCATACACATGTTATGACTGTATCCACATAGCAACGACGATGCCAAGCTCTATGCTGTACGTTGATTGGTTGTTTGGATTTCATTCTTTTCCTTCTTTATGGTATCGTTCACAGTTTGAATTTGGATTGACTGAGCTAGAAGTCTAGAAAAGTGCGAAAGAAAAAGGAAAGAATAATTAAAACAAACAATAAGTTATATAACAACACCTCAGAAAACACTTTCGTATACAATAACGGGTATATATATATATATACTATTCAGTCCAATACGTGTGTAAACTATATGTATTCAACCTTAAAACACATTTACCATACCACGTGTGTAGATCTGGTGTAATTGTATACATAGGCAATCAATAAATACTAACGTTACATCACTGTATTTAATCTACACCGGTAGACGGAGGTTTAGATCTGTCCGATATGACCGATACACAGTTTCGTCCGTTTCTCCGAAATAGTCCAATACGTGTGTAAACCTTTAAACACATTTGCCATACCAAGTGTGTAGATCAGATGTAAGTGTATACTCAGGCAATCAATACAGACTGACGTTACATCACTGTATTGAATTTACACCGGTAGACGGAGGTTTAGATCTGTCCGACATGAGCGCTACACATGTTCGTCCGTTCCTGCAAGGGACTCTTTAGAGCCAATTGCTTTAGTAGGCGAATTCCGAAGACACTAATCAAAATAGAGGCTGGAATCGGTCCCTATTGTTAGAATAACTGAACTCTTGTGATATTTCAAAAATGATTAAAATGTTGCTCTTAAATATTATATTTCATACGCTTTCAGTGATTCTTTTCACTGAAATTTATTTCTTAAGGAAAACAATTAAAGGTTTGTTTGCAGAACTTTTCGTTTTACAACTTCACCTTATTAGTGCATCTCGTAGAATCACCAACATAACTAATCAAATGCTGCATGATGCGCAATTTCATCTTTTGTCACAATGTTTTCTACTATATTCAATAATTTTTATTGTGTGGATAATTTTCATTGTTTGCCTTTGTGTTTTCGAAGTCGTGTGCTGCAAAACTGTCGTATGTGGAAAAGGGTTAATTCCTTTAATTAATTGGCAGGCAGATACAAGCAGATAGTTATACGAGAAGATCTCATTGCAAATGCTGTGTAAGTTTGACTTTATTAGTCCACAAAGTAAACCTGACCCTTTGCTTTGTCAACAGATATAACAGTGTAATAACGGCACCTCTGTAGAACAAAAAGTTTAACTTTACCACTAAACTGCATTAAACGACGACTTAGAAAATATCAACCCTATTATAATAATTATAAGTTTGTATATAAAGTTGAAAACATTGTGTCAAAATGGGAAAATGGTCATTATGAGGACTTTCTCCTATCACCATAATGTTTTCAAGCATCGGCTGCTGCAAAGCTTTGAAAATCGTCTGTAGGTTAAAGCAGCAGTTAATTGATCTCCACATCTGATGCAAAAGTAAATAGAAAATATGGACAACAGACTTAAAATTTTCTATTTCATATATCAATTTACATATAAAAAATTAAGTATTAAAGATTTGTTTTATTTAAACAAATGTTTATATGTAAATGCAACCATCAATAAGAATAATCAATTTAAGCATGTTTTGCTTGTTTTCTAATCCATTTCTGAATAATTACATCGAACTTTAGCTTAAACATATGAGCCGTTCCACGAGAAAACCAACATTGTGGAATCTGCGTAAAGTATCGACCCGGATCTGCCTAAGCATGCCGCGCAGGCTAACCCGGAGAGACATTTTCTGCCTCCTGTGTATTTTAGATTTAAGAAATCATTACTCTAGAACTCTATCCTATTGAGACCCGGATAAGCATCTTGGTCGATACATTACGCAGAGTCAATAATGTTGGTTTTCTCGTCGATACATTACGCAGAGTCCATAATGTTGGTTTTCTCGTCGATACATTACGCAGAGCCCATAATGTTGGTTTTCTCGTCGATACATTACGCAGAGTCCATAATGTTGGTTTTCTCGTGGAACGGCTTATATGTTTAAACTAAAGTAAAGTTCGTTGTACTCATAATAAAACGAACTGGAACTAGTTGCCAACGCATGTGAACTAAAGTATACGCACCGTCTGATCAGGGTATTCACTTGCCACTTGGGTTCTCTGATATATCAAATACTCACCGTCTGATCAGGGTATTCACTTGCCAGTTTGACTCTTTGATATATAAAATGATTACACCAATCGCAATATTGAGGATTTTGCCAGCAATACAGATTCAAGTTAAGCACAATGGTGACACCCGAATTATAATTTGGAAGAGTCTACTATAGAGAAACCCGGCGCTTAAAGGAAAATAGTTCTCAATTTTCAGTTAGAAGCCGGGATTCACTTCTGTTTGCACAAATTCGTCGCAATACTTGTCAGTTTTGTCATAACCGTTGCATTAGTTTCGAATGAGACGACAACCAGTATACTGGGCTACGCTATACTTACTTTCATGGGACTGGCTTTTTTGTGTATCATCGTGACGGTATACATGGGATGTGCACTCGGATCCGTTTTCGGAATGAACTGGAACATTATACAAAGACTTAGGAGTCGTAACGCTGGTGGATTGGCAACAAATACGCACCGACACGGCGGAACGCAGCTGAACATGGTATCCGCACATCAGACCACTAGGTTTCGGGAACTGCACATTCAGAATTCATTTCTCCAACGGCATATATTATTGCAGCAACGTCAGCAGTTGAATGACCTGGGATTTGACTGCGGGTTCCAGCCGGTCCACCGGCATCCGCATATCCCGGGGGTCCGGATTCGCTGTATCCACCAGCTTATGGCACCGATACCGGATCATTACGGCCTATGCAAAATGAACTGCTGAAAGGCAAAGAATAGCTTATACATAACTACTCTTCTTATTCTAAATTAAACCAGATTATTAAGAATATTCATTCACGATGTTCAAATATAATTATATCTTGTCAAGTTCTTGCTATTGTCCTTTTAATTATCACTCTTTCCAATACGTTGGAGATGCTTACATAAGAGCTATCCCGCTCCAGATTGTTCAATGTGTAAGCGCTCCGTTGTGTGGGTCATTTGATTATTATTACTTTCTTCAACTCGCTTGGTAAATGTACCAAATGGCGGTAAGCAGTCAATGATGTGTGTTGATGATGGCAGGAACATTGATATGGTTTTTTTGAATTGTTAACAACTTTGTCCAAAGATTTGCTAGCCTAAAATTTATTATTTTTTTCAAATACTTATCAAAACGTGTAATTTACATATCTTCAATTTCTTTAGCTTTTTATTTCCATGAATGTATATATAGAAGAAGAAGAAGATGTTATTATCCTCGTAATAGGTCACGTGGGGTCGAAGCCATCCCACACTAAACCGTACAAATCATAATTATCATTTTACAACAAGCCATAATGGCAAAATAAGAATATAAACATACAAACATTTTTCATATCTTCAAAATATTCAATGGCGGAAATCAGTGTGACTAAATAATTCTTAGATATATTATTGTCAAATTGTGATCAAACTAGAAATCACCATCCACTAACGACAGGGGAGCGAATATTCATAAATTTAACTTTTAAATATTTTTTTTTACAAAATATGAATGATTAACCTGTATAAAATAAGACAGTAATGAACGTTAATTTATTTACTGTTTTTTAAGAATTATGTTTTTCAAAAGCTTTAACTATAAACATTGCTAAGTTTTGTATATCTCTTTCCTTTTAGACTGAAACAACTGTACAGTTTTAACATATATGTGAAATAAGGCTTAATATATTGTTAATGGAAATCATTGTATAAATAACATTCAAACACAAAGTGGCATCGTCTTCTAGTGTAGAGCATACATGACATTTTCTATTTTCTCTACTTATTTTATTTGGTGTTGCCCAATGACTTACTTTAAACATTTTTTATTGCCCACAAAATATACATACATAATAAACTTTAGAATTACAAATATACATGCTATAGGCAAACGGGTCTGGGCACAAGTTCTCACAACTTAGATACAGCCATCCCCTTCGATAATTACAAACATTTTTTATTGTGTCTCTAAATACGACTTTAATTTTTTTGTTTTAAGTTAGGATTTTAGAGACAAAACATTTCCGGGACAGTGTGTCACACGAGCGCAGCCATATCCAAGGCATAAAAGACTGGGCACGCCAAACACAAAACCGCCGAATTGTTTTAAAAATACGTAAAAGTATTGAATTCTAACATGTATAATAATTAAACTAGAAAAAATAACCCAGGTTGAGAATAAAGAGAGAGAAAAATATATTAGAATAAAAAAATGAAGATGTCTGCTGGGTGTAGGGTCTCGGGGTAGAACAGTGATCATACTGGGCTACTGTAATTTTGATTGGAAAATCCCACAAAACAAATCATTTGAACCTTTCTGTTTCCTTGAAAATATATGAATTATCTTCATCTGTATATACTTGGGAACCAGATGAAAGTAATTTTGCGTTTAACGGGTGATACTCATGAAGATTACGAAATAATTTTAATCTCTGATCTTTGTATAATGTACATTTAAAAAGGGAGTTTTCGGCATCCTCAATGTAATTTCAACATATACATGAATTGTTGTTTTGTACATGGTTTAAGTAAGGATCGTACTTCAAATCACATTTAATTTGTAGCCTAGCATGTATTACAGAGAGTTTACGTTCACCAACAAGGACATGTTTAGGTACAGATGAAAATTGAAATAATCTCAAAATATTTGATTTGAACAAAGAGGGAGACTGTATACTTCTTATATCGTTTGGTAGCTCATTCCATAAAGAAATGGCTGATAGTATGAACGATTTTGCAAAAAGGTTTTGTTCGACGAGCAATTATATCAATTTTAAGCCCGTTACGTAATGGATAAGCTGTTCTGTTTTCAACAGTCCCGAGTTAAATAGTTTGGGGTAAGACCATTCATGATTTTGTAAGTTAAAATATATTTCTGGAATTTCCTCCTTTCAGATAGTGTTAGCCACCCTATTTCTTTATATAATTTGGTAAGTGTCGTCGACCTTGTTAAGCCTGTAACTAATCTGGCAACTTCAGTGTGTATCTTATCCAGTGATTCTTTTTCCGTAATGGTGCAATTGTCCCAAACTACAGAAGCATATTTCAAAATTGGACGCACAAACGACACATATATTTGATTAAGAGATTGGCGACGAATTTTATATTTTAATGCTCTCATCATTCCTAACAGTTTTGAGGATGATGTTGTTATTTCTTTAATATGTTCCCGCCATTTACCACTAGTGCTAACAGTTAGGCCAAGGTGTTTGTGACTTTCAACGAATTGGATTTCTACATTATTGCATGTTAATTCTGGAATTGGGATATTTTTGTTTGAAAATAACATTTGCTATTGTTTTATTTGGGTTAAAACGTGACAAGCCATTGCTTTGCCCATTCAGAAATAACAAAGAGATCGTGGTTTAAGATACCCTTAATGTATGCAATGGAGGAGGCCGAACAAGCAAGTAAAGTGTCATCAGCAAATAATCGTGAAATGCTTAAAAGATTTTCCGAAATATCATTGACATGTATTAGAAAGAAAAGCAGCCCGAGAACAGAACCTTGATGAACACAAGCATTTACGGACCTTAAACTTGATTTAGACGTGCCAACAATGACTGACTGACTGGTGTCGGTTTGCAAGATAACCTTGTATCTAATTCAGGAGGGGGCCATTAATTCCGATTTGACAAAGCTTAAATAAAATACCTCTATGCCATACTCTATCGAAAGCTTTCGATATATCGCAGAAGACCATGCATAGATTTTGATTTGAATCTATGGAAGAAACAATTTCATGGTAAATATCTTATAATTGATGGACAGTTGAGTGACCTTTTAAGAACCCTGATTGGTGTTCATTAATTAAACTATTATGAATAAAATAATTGTATAACTGTTTATGCACACATATTTCCAATAGTTTCCCAATACAGCTGAACAATGATATTGTACGATAATTTTCGACACTAGATTTATCTCCTTTTTTTAATAAAGGCATGGCATTTGAGTGTTTTCAGCTGGATGGAAAAGCTTCAGATTCTAGTTACTTGTTAAAAAGTTTACATAATGGTTTTGAGATACTATATTTTGTAGCCTTAAGTACTTTGTAACTTATTTGGTCGGGACCGACTGCTTTGTTAACGTCTAATTGCATACCATGCCTTCTACATCTAAGGTATAAATTTGAATAACTGATAAACGACTAAGAGTCTTACGAACAAAACTAGGTAAAGTGGTGGATGAATCTTCAACAGTAGATATTGACACAAAATAATTATTTAAACATTCAGCCGTTTCTTCATCACTATAAAGTAAGGTGTCAGTGTTATTAACGGAAGTTTTCAAAATCGGAATTGAGTTTGATTTTGTGTAATTATTCACTAGGCTACGAAGATATTTCCAGTACTTTTTAGGATTGTCGGAGGATATTTGTTCTTTAATATTACAGTAATATTTTTGTTTAGCGAATTTCTTCACATTATTTACTTTATTTCGTAGTGTTTTATACTTTAACAAATCTTTGTGTCTGCCATGTTGTGTCGCAATACGTTTTTGTCTGTCTCGTTGTCTACTGAGTCGTATTATCGTTGAGTCATACCAAGGTCTGTCGTTGGGTCTAATAGTAACTTCTTTGGAGGCAATGCATTGTTCTATCAATTCTAACAAAGTTTTACTAAAACGGTCCGAACTGTCATTTATACTTAACCAGTTTTCACTCTCTATCAAATTGTTTAATTCAATGAAGTCTGCTCGATTATAGTACCATACCCGACGTTTTGAACATGAATTAGTTAAAAGTGATTAGTACAAAAGTAGCTTTGTGATCATTAAAGGTTTGGTCTACATCCAATGTGTCAGATTGAGTAAATCGAACATCATTGGAAATTAAAATGGGATCTAACAGCGAAGTACAATTCTCAGATATTCGAGTTGGTTTAGTTATCACGTTTTTAAGATTATTAAGAGACATTATTTGACTAAGATGAAGCTCGTTAGGATTCAAGAGATTTTGGTTTAAATCTCCAACAATTATAACATTTGTGCACGAATCAAATGCCCTCTCTAATCCAATGTTAAATGTTTCCCAAAAGTGAACTGGTGTAGCTGGTGGTCGATATATAGAACAAAGAAGAAAAACTGATGATCGGTACTTGATCTCAACCCAAATGGATTGAATAGATTCTGATTCCAGGTCATACCTCCTTTTAGAAAAGAGATTGTCAGATACATAGATAACAATACCACCAGAATGACATGAATGATCCCGTCTATATAACGAGCTTTCATGAGTGTCGATGAGTAGATATGTGTCTAGTACTTTTGCATCTAAGTGTGATTCAGTGAAGCAGATAATATCAAAATCAGCAAAGTGATCAGTTATATAGTTAATCGTATTACGGATACTACGTATATTCAGGTGCATAATATATATGCAATTATTCATATTAGGAGTTTGTCCCGAATTAGGACCTGGATTCGTCTCAATATCGCCTGGGAGAAGCAGAATGATCGCTATACACATTACTATTGTGTTTAATCATTCCATTTTATAACATATCAAAACAATTTACCTATGTAACAATAACAAGAGGGCCATGGTGGCCCTAGATCGTTCAACTGAATTATGCAATGTGATTTATAATGCAAAACACATCAACACAATTATATGAAGGTCAAATTATGCCATATACATCCGCTGTCATGCTGATTGATCTACACCCAAATATTCCTTAAAAAGATAGTTTGAATAGAAATGAGTGGATACAATCACCAAAATGCATTAACTATATCCCATTGAGTTTAAATCCATTATAAATGTGTAAATTCCTTCTTGCATGTGTAAACCCCCAATTATCTTTGGATTGTTTAAAAGGGTAGGGGTTACTCTGTTCAATGGTATATGGTGTTTGTTATACATGAGAAGTGCTAAGAAACTATCGTCTGCATCAGGGAAAACATTAAGGCACTATTCAATCAAAGGTAAACAATGAGTAACGGCTAAAGAAACAGAAATGATACTTTACAATGTTCAAGACATTGTTTGATACCATTTCCCTCAAACAACTTATCAGCAGCAGAGGTTTGATGGGACAAGGGGAGAGTTTTCTCCTTGGGTCAAATTGTTTCAAAGGTAGTCATCTGCAAATAACCCTCCCGGTGGTTAATAACACGAGTTTTAAACAACTGGCCCGATATAATAGTCACGTTCCGAGATCCTGATTTATGGCATTCTCTGAACTAAGCCTGTTTAATCACTTGAGACTTTCTTGTTTTCTTTTTACATATATACTCAAAGGACTGATGAGCCTTTGGCCTTAAGATATAACAGTGGCAGTGCTTTCCTGTTGTAAAACTCGTTCTATATGACCAATTGTTTGCAATAAAACGTATTCTGTTATGTTTGTTTATCCATAACCTAATTAGTATCGGCGTGCATGGGCATCGTAATGACAATCTATGAATAAAATACATCCGAACATAAGAATCTACGGAATGTAAAGCACAGTCTCACCTGAGGATACACTGTCTGTATATGTTTGTAACCGTCTTAGATGCATTTTCCCTTTCCCGCATAAACCAAATCGCAGAATAAAGTTGGAAATGAACACACAATTATCTTCTAACACACAGTATCTTCTAAAACTCAATGTTAAATTATATCAACCACATTTGGTAATTATGAGCAATATCTCTTTTGGCACAATGTTTTCAAAAGTCATTTGCTAAAGAAGCGACGAACAGCGTCAGTATTTCAGACAAGGTTAAGACAGGGGGAGGGTGGGGGAGATCCCTATTTATTATTATGTATTGTTGTGGTGGTAGATCGTGGAAAGTTATTATGTTTATACAACCTTTTTGAAAATGTAATTAACACTAATTAATAAGTGACTCTCTGGAAATCTTAACCACCTCAGTGGTGTAGTGAAAAAGCGCCCGCCTCTTGTGCGAGAGGTCGTGGTTTCGATCACAGGCATGGTCTCACCATACACTTAAACAAAGCGATAGCTATGGGTCATCGCATTGGCGCTCATATTTTGGGGTAAACATAACGTCTGACTGATTGGTGTCAGGATAAATCCACCAATATAACTGATAATTTACCAGGGAAATGGCGTGATATAAATGGACAATTGTTGAAAGGGGCAAACCACAAAGAGCAATCAGACGACTCTAAAGACATCTACAAACTTTAAAGTAAAAAAAATGATTATAATTGAAAACATAGTGGCAAAGGAAGAAATTGATCACAATGAGAAATGTCTTGTTTTGAAAAGTCGTCTGTTGCAGAGGCCTCAACATTCGTCTGTGTTAAAATGTTTTTGCGACCAGTGTTGAGCCTGTCTGAAAAGCAGTGTGTATGTTGACCCGATAGCATGGCAGCTATCTGTTTAAACCATTCCCACATACAGACGATTTATGACGCCCATGCAACCGACACCTTTTGAAAACAATATTATAAATTGAGCATTCTTTGCTTTTGCCAAATTGTTTTCAACTTTATTAAAATATATGATATCGATAGCATGACAATAATTTGGTTAAATGTGTATAAATTGTGTTAAGAATGGTTTACTTAGAGCACCTCTGAGTCATGTTACTCTATTCTAAAGATTGCTTCTATCAAAGTTTATATTTTTGAAAAGGCAGAATCTATAATACCGATAGCGTGGCAGTAATATGTGTAAAGGTCTTATATGTCTAACGGTTAGTTCACCGGGAGCACCGCTAAAGCATGTTACTCTATTCTTACGGTTTACTCTTGCAAAGTTTTTATTTGCGATAATTTATGAATGTGAAAAAAGAAAATAAACCAAATTATATAATTCATCAAAGGACTGAAAGTTCTCACAGCAATGGGCTCACAGCAAAGTGATCACAGCAATGGGATCACAGCAAAGTGCTTACAGCAAAGTTCTCGCAGCAAAGTGCTCACATCAATGGGCTCACATCAATGGGCTCACAGCAAAGTGCTCACAGCAATGGGCTTTCAGCAATGGGCTCACAGCAAAGTGCTCACAGCAATCGGCTTACAGCAATGGGCTCACAGCAAAGTGCTCACAGCAATGGGCTCACAACAATGGGCTCACAGCAATGGGCTCACACTAATGGGCTCACATCAATGGGCTCACAGCAAAGTGCTCACAGCAATAGGCTCACAGCAAAGTGCTCACAGCAATGGGCTCACAGCAAAGTGCTCACAGCAATGGGATCACAGCAAAGTTCTCACAGCAAAGTGCTCACAGCAATGGGCTCACATCAAAGTGCTGCTCACAGAAATGGGCTCACAGCAATGGGCTCACAGCAAAGTGTTCACAGCAATGGGATCACAGCAAAGTGCTCACATCAATTGGCTCACATCAATGGGCTCACAACAATGGGCTCACAGCAAAGTGCTCACATCAATTGGCTCACATCAATGGGCTCACATCAATGGGATCACAGCAAAGTGCTCACATCAATTGTCTCACATCAATGGGCTCACATCAATGGGCTCACATCAATTGGCTCACAGCAATGGGCTTACTGCGGATTACATTTGGACATGGATTTACAGATCCCAAATGTCTAACTTGAACATTTTACAATAGCACTTTGTTACTATGTCCATAATGATAAATATATTCAGGGTCCAATTCTACTATCAGAGCAGAAATAAAGTCCTGTGTTATGTACATTTTCTTCAGCGTGATATAACAGGAATACTGTTAAAAGTGTCGTAAAACATAATATAAACGAATTAATCAATTTCATAAAGTGTTTACCAACGCATAGAGTAAAAGTTTTAAATGCATCTTTTTAAATTCATTTTAAAGCCCAACGTTTTAAAATAGTTTTAGCGGTGTACCACTGATATAAGCAATTTATAAGACAAAAATGAAAAATAAATAATTATGATATATTTTATTTAAAAAAAAAGTCCGCCTAGACCAGGAATCGAAATCTGGTCTCCTGCATGTTCAGCGAACGTGCTTACCATAACGATAGTCTGACTCCGTCAGTCGATCAAGTTCATATATAATATAATTACAATTCGATAAACGAGGTAGCGAATTATTTATAATTGACGCTTTTTATCTTTATGAAAAAGAATATCACCTTATACTTTGATTTCATTTGGAGAATATTATATCACATGGACTGGTCTTTCTTATTCCGTCTTCTGGGGTTGTTATGGTTAATTTCGGTTGAGAATCTGACGCAAGAATGTAGAATGAAATACTGTAGTACTTCAAGTATTTCAATAATTTGATTATTTGAGTATATATATGTTATTATTGGGACTCGATTATCTGAAAAGAATTTAGAGATCGGAATTGAAAATATGCCTTTATTCCACTCGATTTTCAATATTTAGGAATCAATCATTAACTTTACGCTCGATCAAGTATGTCCAAAGCGTATGAATACATCATATTGTTTAATCATGTAATTCATACATTTCAATTTATTCGAGTTCTTTCTTTTGGGTAGGTAATGTCAAATCAAATCCATTTCCGGCTTCATATGCCAACAAGTTTTCATTATTATGATGTTTAGACAGGAACTATTGGCGGTACGAGATGACCGACATGGGTATTAGCTAGCAACAGTCAGTTCATATTTTAAAAAATATTCCAAAAATCTTCCATTTTCATTGACATTATGTACCATCTGCAACCACCAAGACATCTCTCTGAAGCCAAGGTGATATTCAGAAATGGCGAGCTGAGGTAGAAAGACAGATGTGAAGTAATTTAATGGCGTTATTGTAAAACACTAGTCTAGATTCCAGTCTCAAAGTGATGCGTCGTTTCGGAATTCGCCTACTATAGCAATTGTCTCTAACGAGTCTCTTGCTAAAAAGGATTGATCATAAGTTCACGTCAATTAGCTTGCCGCGGGTACAACTTGGGAAATTATGGAATAAAACATATTATATAATGTTCACTACTAGAGGTTGGACATCATGTTCTGTTATTGCATGTCATTAAACTGCCAATGAGCCGTGCTTGTTAATAATGTCATAGTAGAGCAATTCCGAATTCAATGTCAGGCTCAATCGGTTTACGAAAACAGATCGGCATTACAACTTTAACCGAACTGTCAACGTCAGCTGTATATAAATGTTTAATCTTTTCAGTAAAACAGAACACATCTGCCGCAAAATAGTTTCAAAACCTTTGTGACAAAATGAGATATTGTTCATCAGGAAAATATTTTCCCTTCTCAACAATTTATTCCACTATATTGAAATGTTATAGTTTCATTTTTAGATATATGTTTTATATTTTGCCGAGAAAGCGTTAAGATCGTCTGCTGAAGATGTTTTGTATGTGGAAAAGGGGTATAGTTTGGAAGATTTAATGCACATCATGAATTGATATTAACGCAATAATAAACTACGACGAAATACTTGTTAACAGTTCGTACATTCCGTAAGCTATTCACTTCTTGATTATTTTAAGTTAAGCGGCGAACCTTTTATATTGAAGCAATCGTTGAGGATGTGTTAATCCTTTAGCGGCATGCTGCGAGAGTTGTTATTTGCGAGCTGTGTAGATCCAGATCAACCAGCTCATTCACTCAGTCTGCTGTGGCTCTACACTGTTCGTAAATTTGACAAAGAAGGTCTAAAGTCAGTTCTGTAAAGCAGTTTCTAGTTGGACCTTCTAGCCTGAATGTACAGGAAGGATCTTTTCCTCGCGGGAAATATTAGCAAATGTTGATTTTCCCGAGCACCGCTAAAATGTTCATGCTATACGATCTAAAAGAGACATCTGCTATTGCCTATTAATACAACAGTTACATCACTTGTCTAAGATAACTGGTCCACAAATACTTTTCTTAGATTGTATGTCGTTCAAAACTATAAGACACTTTTGGGAAACCTAAGGTCAAATGCATGAAAACACATACCCACACATTATTTACTCATTTGTTGTATTGATTTCGTTATATGACGAATATATAAATGTTGAAATTGGCTATAGAAAACGCATATATCTGATTCTAGATATTTGTTTTTATGAAAGCAAATACCCAAACATTGACCGAATATGATATTCAATTAATTTATTTATAAAGTTATAAGCAAATGCTACTTCTGTTCTATTTATTGGGGATTTTACGCCGTTTCAAAGATTAATTTAGTTGTATCACGACGACAGTTCACTTAATCAAGATAGAACAGAACAGATATTTTATTTTCAACTTAAGCATAAACAGCTCATGGTTGATATTCACAAATATACATACAGAA
>JAUELF010163802.1:0-14759 GCA_031471495.1 Clinocardium nuttallii | reverse complement strand
CCCCCCCCCCCCCGATAAATACGTCACATGAGGTAAATGACTAAGAATACCATTTCTGCCAAATTCAGCACGCCAAACAAATAGTGCAACAAATTCTTGATTGAATACTAAATGATAAGGTCAAATAAGTAAAACCTGACATATCAACCCTTACCAACATACAGACCCTTTGTGTGGCCCCTCTGCAGCAGACAACTTTAGGAAAGTTTGTGACAAAAGAAGAAATTGCTCAGTATATTTACTACTGAGAACTTGCTTCAACATCGGAATGGGTGTAACATGCCCAATTTTTAAAAAAAAAAAATTCTCTGAATCATTGTCTGATACCAATATAATGTGTTAGAAATGTTCAGTCGATGACTCTCTAAAAATATAATCATATTTATTGATTGTTCACAGCAATCAGGCGGCATCAGAACAGGGGCAAAATGACGAAGTTTTAAAACTGCATTCTCATGCTTGTCTGATTTCAAGATAAGTTAGAAGAGCTGTTCATTCAGTGACGCCCTACATGCTTTTAAGTCTCATTGACTGGTTGAAAGTCATATAAATTTATGGAACTATTTCATTCTGGCCTGATGCATCATTACTTATTTGTCATGGTAGGGATCATTTTAGAGCAATATTTCTATATGCACTTCTGCATCTCCTCTTAAACGATTGCAATTCTACCTTTAGTACTTTCAGTTCTTTGATTCAGTATTCCTGCAGTAGCTGTGTGGTTAGCATGTGTGGTTTGGGATCAATCATCAATGGTCTGAAATTTACTAACAGAGGTCATGGCAGTGTGCACTTGGGCAAGGCCTTTTTCATATCCTAGTACGTACTGCTTAAACAAATATCACCTAGAAAATGCGATGCCAAATAAAAATGTTGAGGCTGATGTACATGTAATTAAATAACTGTTGAACATTGGATACAACTCCAATAAAACAGAAGCTGGGAGTGTTCAAATACCGCAACAAGAATACGTGTACAATACTTACAAGGGTTGTAAAATGGAAGTGGTAATATTCCGACAACATGTTGACTTTCAGTGCCTGAAATATAAAACAAATAATTCATCAAATAAGATACAAGATATAATACAATTCATTGTTCAACACCATGTTGTATATATTGGGGATTCAACAGCCCATTAAATGGCTAGTGCATTATGATCATGAACCAGTTGAAACATTGGGCTTTAGAAATTATAGGATCAAAATCAAGTAGAGCTGTGGTGTTTTTATTCTCTAGAATCACGTGCGAACAAAAATAATGCAACATTTCTAGAAAATAATAATAGTAAATGAATACGATAGATTCAACAGACTTATTTCTGTTTCCTAGTATCAACGCTTGGATCGTTACAACAACCAGGGGATTTGGGTTACAGGTCAAGGTCACAGTGATATTTCTTTGGCACACAATATTCCAACAATGTATGTGCATACCTAATTTGATGTCCATGTATACATATAAAAACATGATCTGGCCGAACGTTTCATCTTTGTGTAGGTCAAAAGTCAAGATCAAGGTCACAGTAATCTTAATTTAACCCATGGCCGCGTCAAGAAGGGGTTAAGGTTGAAATGAATTATACTCACTTCATGTAATATAGGTTGTACTTTAGCAACATCACAGTCTATGATGATATGGAACTCTTTCTTCTCCTTGACGTCCTTAAACATGGTGATGTAGCCAGACTGATATGTGTCTAGTTTCCGGACTGTTATACTATAGTCTGTACCTTTAGCTGCTTTCAGCACTTCTTGAAGACGTATCAAACCTGAAGAACGGGATTGCATTATAACAGTTAATCAGAGGACTCAGTTTAAACATGACATTACCAAAATAACATAAAGTATTCACAAACATACATATTTGTACATAGTTTAACATTCATATAAAGGCAAAAGGGTCTGGCCACAAGTTCTCTCAATTTAGAAAAGGCCATTCCCTAAATCAGAGGACTTGGTAAGGACAAGTAAACTGTCCAAGTAAACTGGGTTTTTTTTCCACAAATATCTCTTATTAAACATCCAAACCCCATGTTGTGAGTAGTCATATAAGGATTTTAAATATCAACAAGAGTTATCCGTAAGACAGCACGCTCGACGATTCCACCGCGTTTTAGTTACTGAAATATTGAATATGATGTAGTTGCATGCAAAACATTAACCAGAATTTCGTAAAGAGTGATCATTTGCAATATCTGCAGGATAGAGTTATCTTACTTGATAATTTACATAGGTATGGTGGTTAAGAAGGGATGTAATAAAGTTTCAATGCAATGCACCAAGTGGTTACTTTGATATGGACTGTCATTGCAGATGCACGCAAAACGTTAACTATAATTTCTAAGTAAAAGAGCCATAATTTGCATTATATGCAGGATGGGGTTATTTTACTTGGTTGTACACGTATCAAGCTGTGAAGTTAGGAAGGGTTGTATAAAGTGTCAATACAGTGTATTTTAACAACAACAACAGGAAGTTGTAAATTTTCTAATTTTGAAAAATGGTGGCTTAACACGTGACAGCTAAAATTTCACAACCCAAACCAAAATACTAGATTGCAAGCTTGTGACAAGTGCACCATAATCGTGTGCAAGCTCACTGCAATATTTTTAAGTTTTCACTCCTAGAATATTATATTTCCTGGTGCACGCAAGGTATTCAAGATTGTGTATTGTTCTTGTTTCGCAAACTTCAAGCAACTTTAGGAAAGTTATGTTCGTGACAAGCTTTCAATTTTGCAACAACAACAACAGGAAAATGTAATTTTTCAAATTTTCAAAATGGGTTAACATCTGACAGTTAAATTTAGGCAATTCTTTCACAATACACTCCGTTATCATGGATTGTCATCAAAATGTATTATTTTCTCTAAGTGATAAGTAAGTACCGTTACTTTCGTTTAAGTGATAATGATTAATGCAGATATAATAACATTTAAATGATTGTTTTCCATGCTTAAAGGTAAAAAATCAAATATTCCAAATCGCAGTCTGACTGCATGCTTTTATAATTTAGTCGCAAGCTTACTATGATTTCGACAGTAATCTTGCTGGGATTTCTCCTTTTGCCACAACATTTTCAACTCTAATCTATAATTATTTTTGTATTCATAGATCATAAGATGTTTTCAATATGTTTATAAAGATGTTTTCGAAGTCATCTGCTGCGGATGTGCTGTATCTTGGAAAGGGTTAAATGCCCTTCTATAGAAACCTTAGCATTTAAAATGTATAACTGTAACAATTTTCTCCCAAACAACAATTAATCTTGATTCCCCTTTTAACACTTGAGAGATGTAACATGTTAAATAGTCATTAATCACAGGGGCATGGGTTTTATACCGTCTCTCCAAAACTCGGAATTACCCATAATTATCCACTACTTCACTCACATGCAATTAAATTGTCAACAATAATTCAAGTAATTTGATATGTCTGTCTTCAAGCAGTTTCCTCTTCTTTCTAGCTCCCATTCAAGTTCTTGGCAATCTTTGAACTCTTCAGCTTTAACTTCTTTTAACCCTTTCCCACACACAACAAATCCTCAGCAGATGCATTTCAATGCATCTAGACAAACAAAAACAGGTAAAATCTTCAAGAATGAAGGTATAATTTCTTAGAAAAATATTGACGTAAAAAGGAGAAATTGCTAATGGTTTGAGCATTTTCACCTTTTTGCCACAATGTTTACAAAAATTGTCAGCTGCAGATGTGTCACAATGCGTCTATATACGGGGAATGGTTAAATAAGGCATGATTTAAAGTTGCAACATTATTGGGGTAGATGACTGATCTCTAAATCAAAATTATGTAAAATTACTTTATATAAGTATATGAGTATAGTTAAAGGAACACTTTTTTTCCATTTGCCAAACAGTTTTCAAATTATTCTGCTAAATTGTGTCAAAATGTGTATGTATAAATGTTGGACACGGTTTATTTTAAGGTTCATAAGTAACTCTTACTCTTACTTTTAATCACAAAGGTTTCAATAACTGCATGTACGTGGTTTTTTTGTATGTCTTTCATCATATATATACACTTCAATTAATACAAAACAAGAAAATGTTGATGGTGGACATAATTTATTCCCACATATAACAACTATGCAGCAGACAATTTTGAAAGTATCTAAGTTAAAATATAATTATCAAAAAGAGTTGAAATTCTTTGGCAACAAGAAAAAATGAACATTAATTTGATTTATTAGGGTTTTACGATGCTTTCAACACTATTTCAGTTATCTCGCGGCGACAGTTCACTTATCCATGATTCCTGGGTAAACACACCATAGGCTAGAAAATGTGCCTTGCACAAGGGCACTCCACCATGACCGTAGTGCCGCGACCGGGGATCGAACCCGGGACACCCAGTTTGAAAATCCCCGATGCTAACCACTAGACCACAGCGGATTCCTAAATTGAACATAATGGGAGCATTCCTTTCTTTTGCCAAAATGTTTTCAAAAAATTTCTCCTGCACATGCCTCAAAATGTGACTTTAACCCTTACCACATGCAACAAATCTGCAGCAGGCGACTTTGAGAACATAGCGATAAAAACATTAAAAAGCGCCATAAAAGATTTCTTAATTGATAAATAAAGTTGAAAACACTGTGACCAAAGAAAAAAGTGCTCTTCGTCTGCTGCTATTGCGTCAAAATGCGTCTGCAGGTGGGAAAGGGGTGGGTAGTTGTTAAAGAAAAAATCTCTTGCATGAAAATTCAGGTGCAAACAAAGCTTACACTCCAAAACCACAGGACCAACAATAATAGGTGACTAATTCTTAGCTGTAACAGTTACCTTAACATTGATCTTAAGCCTTTCCCACAAAACAATTCTACAGCAGACGACTTTAAAAAGCATAAATGCAAAACAAGAAAACATCTCTATAAATGAAATATAATGATTGAATAGAGTTGAAAGCGTTGTGGCAAAAGGAGAAATTGCTCGTTTCTGCTTTTGTCACTATGTTTTCAAAAAGCTGTCTGCTGTAGAGGTGTCAGAGAGCGTCTATATGAGGGTAAGCGTTAACACAGAAATGACCCCTAAAAGAAGTCCTGGCAATCTACCTTCCTTATTAACTTATCTACTTTCAAACATATTTTGGGTGGAATCAGTCAATATTAAAGTTAGTTATCGAGGGGAAACGAAAGCTTTAAAGTTAGTTATCGAGGGGAAACGAAAGCTTTAATGTTAGTTATCGAGGGGAAACGAAAGCTTTAAAGTTAGTTATCGAGGGGAAACGAAAGCTTTAATTACACCCCTTCCAAATAACCCAACACTTTAACCCTTTCCAACTTACAATAAATCTGCAGCAAACGAATTTGAAAACTTCTGAAAAATCTCTATAAATGAAGTTGTAATTACTAAAAAAAATTGAAAACGTTATGATTAAATAATGAGCACTTCATCCTTTTACCATAATGTTTTCAAAAGTCGTCTGCTGCAGAGGTGTAAGAAAGCTTCTGTATGTGGGGAAAGGTTAACACTCTCCAAGTCACCCAACACTTGATATTTTCTCTAAGCTTGTCAGCACTAATGATGGTAAAATCTTAACATTCCTGTCAACCCATCACCCAATTATATACATAACTCTCCTTTTCTCTGTTATAAGTGTTGCTAACCTTTTCCTACATACAACAAATCTGCATCAGACAAATTTAATAAGATCAAGACAAAACTTTGCTTCGATATCAACTGTTTACTTGAAACGATATCTTGTACCGATCTGCTGTTTCGAAAACTTCTAGGCAAATTGAAATAATCTGTATCATTTAAATTATAACATCCATGTAAAGTTGAAAAAACATTGTAGAAATGAAGAAATTGCTAATTTATTTAGCACTTTTTCTTTTGTCAACACAATAGAATTGTTTTAAAATGCATTTTTCTGCAAAGCTGTCTAGCTGTCTGTATAACTGGTTTATGTTTAAATTCCCATGAAAATCCCAAGAGCAATATCCAGAAATAATATACAAACAAACCATCACTGATATATTGTCTTTAAAAATGATTCCAGATTTTCTTTAATGAATTCTAGATATAAACAAAATTCAGTGCATTTTCTTTATTTCAATTACATTTCAATTAATGTTCATTTATTTTTGTTGATATATTTTTATACCCAAGAAAATTTGTAAAAGTGTTTAAATGATTATAGTCTGAACTGATTAGGATATTGCCAACAAATATATATGGTTTACAAAATGATTATTCCCCTACCGGTCAAAGAGCTTGGGGACTATAGGTTTGGTGGATTCCGCCTGTCCGCCCGTCTGTCAGTCCCACCAACCCTTGTCCGCATCTTAGCCTTGCATCATAGGATTTGAAAGAAACTTGGCACAAACGTTCACCATGATGAGGCGGCGTGTCACGCACATGATTAAGGCCTGTACCTCAAATGTCTAGGGCACACCTAGAGGTCAAAGGTCAAACTGAGTACTGTTTGATAGGATTACCTTGTCCTGTCCGTATCTCAACCATGCATCATAGGATTTCCAAGATACTTGGCACAAACGTTCACCATGATCAGGCGGTGTGTCATGCTCAATACCTAGACGTGAACCTCAAATGTCAAGGTCACACTTAGAGGTCAAAGGTTAAAATGAGTACTATTTTATAGGACTACCTTGTCTGGCCCACTTTTCAACCATGCATCATAGGATTTCTATGAAACTTGGCACAAACTTTCACTATAATGAGGCAGCGTGTCGCTCTCAAGACCCAGGCATGCATCTCAAATATCAAGGTCACACTTAGAGGTCAGATTGAGTAGTTTGATAGGACTGTACATTGTCCAGCCCGCATCCCAAGCATGTGTTATAGGATTCCCAAGTTACTAGGCATGCATGTTCACCAACATAAGGTTGCGTGTCATGCACAAGACCCAGGCCTGTGCCTCAAATATCAAGGTCACACTAAGAGGTCAAAGGTCAAAATGAGAAATGTTTGATAGGACTGTACCTTGTCCAGTCCGCATCTCAACCATGCATCATAGGATTCCCAAGTTACTAGGCACACATGTTCACCATGGTAAGGTGGCATATCGCGCACAATACCCAGGTCTGTACCTCAAATATCAAGGTCACACTTAGAGGTTAAAAGACAAAATGAGGAACTATGCATCATAGGATTCCCAAGTAACTGGGCCTACAAGTTCACCTTGATGAGGTAACATGTGGCGCACAAGACCAAGGCCTGTATCTCAAAGGTCAAGGTCACAATAAGAGGTCAAAGGTAAAAATGATAAATGTTTGATAGGATTGTACCTTGTCTGACCCACATCTCAACCATGCATCATAGGATTTCAAAGTACACAAGTACATGATTAATTAGGCAGTGTGTCGCGCACAAGACCCAGGCCTGTACCGCAAGGGTCAAGGTCACATGTCAGAACGAGTACTGTTTTATAGGACTACCTTGTTCGGCCCGCATCTAAACCATGCATCATAGGATTCACAAGTTAGTCTGCACACATGTTCCCCATGGTGAGGTGGTGTGTCTCGCATAATATCCAGGCATATACCGTATACCTCAAATGTCAAGGTCATGTGTGAATGGATTTTGATATAACTTCACACAATTATTCTCCATAACAAGAAGATGTCGTCTGGTAGGGGACTTTTGTATTACTTGCACTACAACATTAACTTGTGAAATTTAACCCTATCTTACATGTACAACAAATCTGCAGCGGACGACTTTGAAAACATATTCGAGCTAAAATGTAGAATACTTCTATAAATAAAGGTTTAATTTTCTAAGTGGTATTAACCACTTCCCTCATATAGACGCTTTCTGACGCCTCTGCAGCAGACGGATTTTTGAAAACATAGTGACAAAGAAAAACCGTGCAATTCCACCTTCTGCCACAATATTTTCCACTTTAAGTCATAGGTTATCCATTTAATTTAGAGATTTTCTAATTTTTGACAAAATATGTTCAAAGTCGTCTGCTGCAGAATTGTCGTATTAGCGAAAGGGTTAATACATCCAAAAGCTTTTTAACAGTAATTATTCAACAATACCTCTTTTCCCCTCACTTGGTTCAAAATAACTCTGCCATAATATTGAAGTGATTTTAATGGTAATTTCAAATCAAAAGAAAATAAATCTAAGTAGATTTTTATCAGTAAACCTGTTATTTCTACAGACTTCAGGTGATATCTCCCTCTGATTCATCCAATATATTTCAAATTTATCCCTCTGATATTTAAACTGTCAGTTATAATTGAATTTTGCACTTCATGCATTCCTGTATCTCACACTTTCAAAGGAATCCGCCATGCTCAAGAAATTAGCGTCAGTGATTTGAAACCAGGCATCCCGGGTTCGATCCCCAGTGGTGACTCGGCGGTTATGGTGGAGTGCCCTTGGACAACGAACATTTTCTAGCATGTAGTACTAGTTTGTTTACTAAGAGATCACAGTTATACATATGTGAACTGTTGCCATACTATAACTGAAATAATGTTGGAAACGGCGTAAAATCTCAATAAAACAAACAAACAAACAAAAGTAAAAGCCCCCAGTCTACTGTACACAATTACTTGAAACTTTTGAATCATTTGTTATAAAGAACAATTTCATCGACAGCAGACGTATTTATTAACATGTAGAAACAATATTGAAAGTTAGTAGTTAAAATTCTCCAATATTTGTCGTAATGTTTCCAAAAGCCGTCTACTACAAAAGTGCATCGAAATGGGCCTGAACTTGGAAATGGGTAGAGATATTCAGAAACTCCTCCTTTTTCCAAAATGTGTTTAACCCTTTCCCTCATACGACACATCTGCAGCAGACGACTTTGAACATATTTTGTCAAAAATTAGAAAATCTCTTTACATGTAATTGAATGGATAACCTATGACTTAAAGTGGAAAACATTGTGGCAAAAGTAGAAATTGCTCGTTTTGTCACTATGTTTTCAAAAGGCCGCCTGCTGCACAGGCGTCAGAAAACATCTGTATGAGGGGAGGGGTTGTGGTTCTTGATGTTATTGATGAATTCATAAAATTGGTATCTGTTATCATCATCATCAATGATTTTTGGCAAATTCAGTTACATAGTGAGAAGTAGAGTAAGCCGAATACATTTAGCCCTTTTCCCCATAGACAATTCTGCAGCAGACGACTTGGAACATATTTTGTCTAAAAATAGAAAATCTCTATAATTGAATTGTCACTTTGTTTTCAAAAAGCCGTCTGCTGCAGAGGCGTCAGAAAGCGTCTATATGAGGGAAAGGGAGTCTCATCGAGCAGGATAAGCGTTAATCATCAAATCAGTCTGACAAATGATGATGATGATGATGATGATGATGATGATGATGATGATGATGATTATGATGAACTTCCTGGTAAAAGAAGGCAAATCTTAAGTGAAAAATTAATTAACCCTTGCTCATTAGCAATATCTTCTTTTACCACAATTTCTTTTAACTCAGTTCTCAATAAATACACATCAATTCGTACATATTTTCTATATCTTTGCTTTAGATGTTTTCAAAGAGGTCTGCTAAAGATGTGTTCTATGTGCTAAGGGACAACAGAGAAAAACAAGTTTTTTGATAAAGCTATTCCCTGGATTATCTTCACCCAAGATTATAATCTATATTAGCCAAAGTTACATGTTCGAGCCATCTTCTCTTATCACAATAACTCATATTACAGTCTAGAACTTCTGCCTGTCTACGCCCTGTCTTTCATATCTTATCTTTTATAAGCATTCATACAGATAACCCTTTCTCACATACAACAGACAACTTTGAATTTATCAAGGTCAAAATATAGAAATTGATTTATAAATGATAAATGATATTTCGTTTTTAATAGAGTTGAAAGCATTAAGGCAAATGGAGAAATTGCTCATTATGAGCATTTTCTCCTTTTTCTACAAGGATTTCAAAAGTCGTCTGCTGCAGAGGCGTCGGAAAGCGTCTAAGCGTCTATATGTCGTAAAGGGTCAAACAAAGGAGCAATGATGAATATTTACCAGAAACCAATTTTTATGTAGGTTTCAACATTGATATCTCTTTAGCAGACAACTTTTGAAAGTCACACAAGAAGAAGTTGCTCAATACAAGCAATTTCTCCATTTGTCACACTGTTTTCAACTTATTCAATAATTCTTCTTTTGTTTATAGTGATTTTTCACATTTACGATGATGTATAATTCGAGAAAGGGTTAACATTTAAGCAAATCTGCAGCAAACAACCTTGAAATAATCAATTAAAAAACATACAAAAAATGTATTTATAAATTAAGGTAAAACTACTGAACAAGTTGAAAACATTTTGACAAAGGGAACGTAAGAGCACTTTCTCGTTTCAACAGTTGTCTGCTGCATAAGAAACTTGTATATTGTATACCATACTCAGAGGACTAGAAAAGGAGGAGTAAATGGGTCTTTCTTCCATGTTAGCACTCATAAACACAATGTTATGGATACTTAAATGAATTGTCTTGCTGAGACGATTCTTTTGAGTGACTACTGACAACCTAGGTTTTGAAGGTCAAATGAGGATTTAGTACATGAAAAACGCTCCTTATTTAGAGCTCTGCTTTACTCACTGTCATCATCCTGGTAAATAATGGTGTATTTCTTCCAGCCCCATGTTTTTACAAGATCCGCATAGGCTTCCCCTAGTCTTTTATAATCCGGGTAAACACTGATTGAGAAGTAGTCTCGTGGGTCCCGTGAATCCCACTGGGCCTGTAAATGTGGGATTTCAAAGGCGTTGCATATAGACTGCACATGTCCTCTAGGAATCTTACTTATTGGTCCAAACACAGCAGCGATACCACTTTTCATCTGCAGACAAACTGAAATACAATAATTAATTTTGTTTTAATACATTTCCACATTTACAATAAATCTGCAGCAGACGACTTTGAAAACATATTGACAAATATATGGGATATCCTTGAATTATCAAACTAAATGAAAGAATTACATTTGAATAGAGTTGAAAACATGGTGATAAAAGAAGAAATTGCTCACAATGAGTTGTTTGTTGCAGATGCGGTAACCCTTTCCCTCATACAACAATTCTGCAGCAGACGAGTTTGAACATATATTGTCAAACAAGAGGGCCATGAGTCGCTCACCTGAGAATGAGCTTTTTAAGAATTAACTCTTTCAGCGCCAATGTCATCAACACAAACTTTCTCACACAATTTCAATCTGCTCATGTCAAAAATGCAATCTCTATAGTGTTAACAAGATTTGTATATAATATGGCCTAGTGACCTAGTTATTGACCTGACCATGCCCATAATCGAAGTTAGGCTAGATATATTCAAGACAAATATTTTGACAAAGATTCAACATGATCAACCCAAAACTGTGGCTTCCAGAGTGTTAACCACCTATATTCGAACTTTGCGTAGATATAACTTATTTTTGACCGGCCATGACCTATATTCGAACTTTGCCTAGATATCACTAAGACAAACATTCTGACAAAGTTTCATCATGCTCAATTTTCAAAATAAGGCTTCCAGAGTGTTAACACAATTTTCCTTCAATTTGGCCTTGTGACCTACTTTTTGACCGGCCATGACCTATATTCGGACTTGGCATAGATAGCACTAAGACAAACATGCTGACAAAGTTTAAATATGCTCAAGCCAAACATGTGGCTTCCAGAGTGTTGACAAGATTTTCCTTCAATTTGACCTAGTGACCTAGTTTTTGACCGGACATTACCCATATTCAAACCTGGCCTAGATATCAATAAGAAAAATATCCTGACAAAGTAATAACATGCTCAAGCCAAAGCTGTGGGTGGCTTCCAGAGTGTTAACAAGATTTTTCTTAAATTTGGCATAGTGACCTAGTTTTTAACCGGACATGACCCATATTCGAACTTGGTCTAGATATTATCAAGGCAAATATTCTGACAGATTTTCCTTAAATTTGACCTAGTGACCTAGTTTTGGACCCCACATGACCCAGTTTCGAACATGAAGTTTGATGCAAAATGATGCCTCTAGAGTTTTAACAAGCAAATGTTGACGACGAAAAACTAATGACGAACAAAAGGCGATCACAAAAACTCACCTTGAGAACTACAACCTATGACTAAAAGTGGGAAAAAAATGTGGCAAAGGGAGAAATTGCTCGTTTTGAGCAATGCGGATTTTCTTCTTTTGTCACTATGTTTTTAAAAAGCCGTCTGTTGCAGAGGCGTTAGAAAGCGTCTAAAAGAGGGAAAGGGTTAACATGCTAAGAGTTAAATATTAAAATGCTGAAAGCAGCTGAATTCACAGTTACTTAGATAGTGAGAAATTTCTATTTTTTGACAAAATATGTTGAAAGTCTTCTGCTGTAGAATTGTCGTATGAGGGAAAGGGTTAAGTTGTTTTCGTCTGTATAATGTTCTGCTTCCAATTGTTTGTTGTAAAAGGATCTGAGACGGACTGAGAGTATCAAACAGTTTGGATCTCAGATCCAGCCTCACGTTTTGTGGGTCGTGATCTGGATCCTAATTGTTTTCAATTGTCCCCAACAGTTGACGAAATCCGCCGCTATAGTGTGCTACTTAAGAGTTAAGGGAAGAATAACACACTTAATCAATTATTTTTCTACATGGAAATTCTTAGTAACCTTAGTTAGGCGGTATAACACATGCACATACAATGATGTGTATGACACATGCACATAAAATGATGTGTATGACACAATGATGTGTATGTATTGTTAAACTTTCGGTTAGGTGGTATAACACATGCACATGTGTATGTATGGTAAAACCTTGGTTATGTCGTATAACATTATAAACATTTCAGATGCTTTCTGATACATCTGCAGCAGACTACTTTAGTAAACTTTGTAATCAAAAAGAGAAATTGCTCATAAAGCAATGTATCCTTTTGCCACAATGTTTTTAACTTTATTCAACAATTGCTCATATAGTTATAGAGAGTTTCAGGATTTTTGCCTAGTTGTTTTCAAAGTCATCTGCTGCAGAGTTGTTTAATGTCGGAAAGGGTTTCATGAAAAGATAAACTTGTATAAGACATGAAATCAGACTTATTAAGTCAGTGAGGAAACTCAGTGCCAACAATAACAATAAAACTCTCTAAAGGATCCAACTTAGACATATCTGTCCTAGAAATTACCTTCATCGTAAATAGAATAATCAAATCTCCAACCGGAATCCCTCACAGGTGTTTACTCAGCAAATTTTCAAACATTCTTATGATGCAGAAAAAGACTGCACGGAGAAGAGAAGAAACCCTAACATTCTATCTTAGAATCCCTTTTCCCCCGTAGTTGTATAAGCAATAACTCAATGATATTATGGTTGCTTGAAAAGAAAAACAAAAGAGAACCAATTTACTTTTCCCTCTAGGTTTCAGAACGTATATTTGGCAAAACTAAACTTCCTTTTGTCCCGAATATTCTATTTGATTCTTGTAATAAATCTTTCTTGCTGCTGTATTTGACTCTCCTTAGTAAATGATCTACTTTGGTAATACATTAAGAGTACAAATCAGCATTATAATTGATCAGTGAATGGCATTAATTTTGCAAACATTAAATGCAGGAGTGCTAGACAGTACGTGAAGTAAGTGAAATCAGAAATGAACCAGAGTTATTGCATGTAAATAGATAAGAATAAGTTTATGTTATAGTTTGGAGTTTCTCAGAAGCCAACCTTAGCATTCAATGCTACCAATCTATGCAATACGAATGTTTTCTAAAGTCACATTGATTTCTCAGTCATATCACAACAACGGCCAGTTCACCTGTGTTTACTGGTTTTCTCACACCAGTATACACACAAAAGTCTATCCAAGCAACTGGCTGCATTTCCTCATAGACTGTAACACAATTAACGGAAGACGAATGATGATTGTTGCAATGACTTATCAAATGTCTGAAAGAATGTCGGCCAAGCTGGGCTTTGAGCTCAAAACCCCTTGATTGACAGCCAGCCTTACTTCGCTACGGGTACTAAGCTAAAGGGACTTGGCTTTAATGTTACAACACAGCTAGAGGATTACAGAATAGTTTATACCAAGACATAGCTTTATGATGAAACATCTGGAACAACTTCTTCCAAGTCCATTACCCTTTCTCTCATAAAGACGCTTTCTGACGCCCCTGCAGCTGACAGCTTTTTGAAAACATAGTGACAAAAGAAGAAATTGCTCACAACGAGCAATTTCTCCTTTTGCCATCATGTTTCCACTTTTAGTCATAGGTTATCCATTAAATTATAGAGATTTTCTATTGTTTGACAAAATATGTTCAAGGTCGTCTGCTGCAGATGTGTCTTATGAGGGAAAGGGTTACATGTTTACCTCATGATTCCACACATTCCACTCTTTGTAAGAGTTCTAATTAATTCATCTTATTCTAAAATAATTATCTGTGGGATAAAATGTTTATTTATATTAAAACCTTGAAATACAATTTGATACAGACTTGCAAACAAAATCAGGAAAAAGAGTTTAATTTAGCAGTTTCCTAATTATGAATTGACATTGTTGTAATCGAATATGTTTAATACATCGATAGTGCGAGTATGACATGCACTGAAAATACTTTTAGAGAATAAAATGAAGCTAGTAAACTTCCATGGTGTCTACAAAAAGTACAAATATGAGCATTAACCCGTTCCCACTTGTAGACGCATTTTGACGTATATGCAGCAGACTTTTGAAAACATTGTGACAAAAGAAAGAATTTCTCAAAACGAGCAATTTCACCTTTTGCCACAATGTTTTCAACTCTTTTTTAACATAAG
>JAUELF010163801.1:10365-24892 GCA_031471495.1 Clinocardium nuttallii | reverse complement strand
AACGTGAACATGCGCACATATTTTGTATACTAGTTACGTTAACCAGTTCGTAATTTATTACCGACAAAGCCTACTGACAATAATATACTAACATGAAACTGAATTAAATTAATTTGTTTTATGAAGATTTTTAAACAACTATTTGGAACTATATCTAGCACAACGGTGTATTCAACTAAAACTCAGATTTGATACCAATTTTGAATACTGCATTTAAAAGGGGAATGATCAATAATTTTAGAACTGATCAAAGATCTTATCAGCAGTATTCCTATGGCCAATTTGAAACCTTTGAAGACAAATCAATGATTACTTTGACCAATGACACTAGTTTAAAGTGAAAACATTAATCTAAACTGATAGAAGTTCACCTGCCTGTAACACTTTTCCCTCCCATGTGATTTCTGTTACCAAGCAGATGCCATTATGATTGTTTTGTTGTTATTAACCCTTTCCCACCTATAGATGACTTTTGGCGCATCTGCGGCAGACGACTTTTGAAAACATAATAACAAATCATGAAGAAATGAGCAACTTCTTCTTTTTTCCACAATGCTTTTAATTTATTTTATTTCATTTAAAGGTAAACGCACATGTCCTTTGCAGAGGCCCACGGGGAAATGTGGGCAAACACAACTGTGGAACATCTATAAATAAAGTAATTAACATTATTATTATATTTATTATTATTATTATTATCACATTTTGTATTCTATCAACTGTTCTTTCTGCTATGAGATGCACTGTTTGTGCATGTACATGACATGCACTTCCTTTAGTTTTCTTTGAAATACAAAAATAAGCTATAGTTTGTTCAGCAGATGTATTCTAAAAGTAGTAAGTGTTATTTTCAAATAGATTTGAGGTGGGTTTTTTTATGAAAACTTGGAACAAAGATCTCAGTGTATATGCATGTACCAGAAAGTGTTTACTTTTAACTTATAAAACTGTTGACCATTTATATTTTAAGTCATTTCATTTAAAAATATTCGACGAATGAACTGTTTTATATAGATGTATTGTTTTGATTTTGAAATATTGTAGGGAAAAAATAAATTGCAATTTCTTCTTTTTTCAACAATTTGTCGAAAGTTATCTGTTGCTAAGGTGTCCAACTTCCTCATAGTAGACGACTTTTCATCAAGGATAATTGATCCTTCTGTCACAATGTGTTCAACTCTATTTAATAATCATTCTTTCATTTTTCGGTATTTTTAATATTTCCACTCAGATGGTTTTCAAAGTTGTGGGAAAGGTTTAATCGAAATTTTAGAAGAGTTCTCTATATGAAGGTACAGTCTAAGAGTTGAAGAAAAAATGGCCCATCATTGCAAACAGTTAAAACTGTAATTTAAGCAGATCCTTTTCAATGAAAACCTTTAACCCTGTTTCCACATACAACAAATCTGCAGCAGACGACTTTGGAATCATCAAGTCCAAAATATTGAAATTCTTTATAAATTAAATTATATTTATTTGATAACGAGGAAAACATTGAGGCAAAAGAAGAAAATGTTTCTCATGACCAATTCTCATTGTCACAATGTTTTCAAAAGTCCTCTGCTGCAGATGTATAAAAAATGCTTGTATATGAGGAAAAGTGTTAAAAAGGTCAATAATGAGTAAGTGTTGCCGGGACCCATTCATCAAGACCTGCTGAACTTTTAACTTTTGCCTTATTCACTTTCAACATTTAATCCTTGTAACAAATTTACAGCAATTTAAACTGTATTAAGAACATTTAAATTCTAGGTGTTTTATAACAAATTGAGATAGTTATCTTACATAATTATTTTCTAATGTGCAGTTAAGTCACTCAAATGACAACCCTTTTCCTCCCATTTTCGTTTATTTGTAACAGATACTAATCTGGACTGTTGTTCAAAATGTGTCATCAGCCACCCTGAAATAAAGGGGGCAACCAGTCATTTAACTCACTTAACCATTTCCTACATGCGGATGCATTTTGATCGGTCTTCAGCGAACGACTTTCATACATAATGTAGCAAAAAGGAGAAAATGTTCATTAAGAACAATTTATCTTTTCCCAAAATGTTTTAGACTCTATACAATTATTATAGGCCTACGTTTATTAGAAAATGTAGATTTTTTTCCAAATTTTTGCTTTTTTTTTCAAAGTTGTCCGCTGCAGATTTGTTGTAGGTCAGAAAGGGTGAATGTCAATCACAATACTTTTGGTCAAGTTGGACATTGCTTTAACGTGAAACCAATGTAAAACACAGACCGTGCACACGGTGTTTTTAAGCATAATATGGGTATAGGTTTAGTAAACTTCCTAGAGAAAATCCGCCTCGGAAGAGGGGCGTCGAGGGTTCAATCCTCCGCCTGTTCATAACAAAACTTTTAAAATGGTAGCATTGGTAATATCATTATTACTTTTCTTTTGTATATTGCTATGTAATTATCTATTTCTTTATATGTAAATGTTCTTGAAACGCTTCCTGCAACATTGGAGGAAATAAAGATACGAAAGATTGTATGAGTAAGTCCATACATTCTATATATTATTCCGACTGCAGTCTACAAGTTTTGAGAACATTGTGAGAAAAGGAGAAATTGCTCAAAAGTAGTCATTTTTTAATTCCAACAAAAACCATCTAATCCGAATCAGAGGTTTTACAAATATTCCTTAACAACATTAACTCGTCCCAAAGAACTTGCAGCAGATGACTTAGAAAGTATCTGGTAAAAAATATGGGCAATCTCTATAAATAAAAGTTTAATGATTGGTAAGATTTAAAAACGTTGAGGAAAAAATGAGAAACTGCTCATCTTCAGCTTTTGTTTCTCTTAATGCCACAATATGTTCTGCTATAGGTGCATCGAAATGTATTCGCACGATGGAAAGGATTACAAGAAACGCATTCTGTACACTTTGAATGCAAACATCACATCAAGTTCATCCTAGGGCTGTAAAAGGGTATCCAAGCTTGCACGGCCAACACCTGTATACCCCAAAATTGAATTCAAAACTACTCATCAATGTTCAATATGAGGCTAGTAATCTCTGAACCAAAACAATAAAAGTGATCAGATTTCAATTTATATGACCAACGGGACATGTTTCTAAACCTGTACAAGGGTATTATTTCAATTGGTAATGGCTGAAGACAATACTGTTAATCACTTTTAGACAAGATGGCTGCCTCTGGCAGGATAGAAGTCACATGATCAGCACAGCCGGTTCCCATTTCCAACCATGCTAATGCATTTGTATTGCAAATTGATTGCTAGTTCCATGCTTGCTCACCCTTTCCAAATTAGGGATTGTATTTCAGGCTTTTAGTTGGTCATAAAAGTTATTGCGTTTTGCTAGCAGCATTAAATATCTGGCAACATGAACAATGTATGTATAGCATGAATAATGTAGTTGCTTTGCATGTTGCTGTACTACAGGTAAAATGAAATATAAAATAATTATAACAAGATGGCACTAAAGTGATTGATCACCTGTGTGATAGTATAGCATTTAAAATTTGAACAATTTAAAAGAGAACCACAAAAGGCACATCCTGTGAAGTTTGGTAGATATCGGTCCAATGGTTGAGGCGAGAGGTCTTTTGAAGCTAAAAAAGAAGTTAACCTCTTCAGACAATTACATTCATCAGAGTGGAATTTTAAAATACTGTCATTTTATTTTAAACCTTTTCTGTTTCCACCTTACTGTCATATTTTCCCACCAATCAATGTCTTGATTTTTTTTGTAGAAGGTCACCAAAGTAACATTTCTACCAGGACAGGTGGATTCAGAGGGGAAGAATTTTAAATTCGGAATTTCACAATACCCCTACCCCTTTTTGGAAAAGTGCTGAGAGGACTGCCAAAGAAACATTCCTTTCAAGTTTGGTTGACATTTCAAGTCCAGTGGTTATAGGAGGAGAGATGTCATGTAAAGCTAAGTGAGACAATGCTGGACGAAGTACAGAGAGTGATCAGGATAGATCACCTTGAGCCTTGGACAGACAGTTTTGTTTGATTGTTTTGTGTTCTACGCCGCTCTCAACAATTGTTCAGTTATATCACGTCATTTCCTTAATAAATTACCAAATACAACTTGTCCGTTTAACCTGACACCAGCCAGTCAGTTGTAATGCTAGCCTTGCAACCCTGAGTGCCAAGGAGGGCAGCCATTACTACTATTTTTAAAGTCTTTGGTATGAGCCCACTAGGGATCGAACCCGCTACCACACACACCAGAGGCTCATGCTCTACCACTACACCATCATATTGGTTTTGACAGACCGACAATGATGTACAACGGATAGAGTGATCAGAATAGATCACCTTGAGCCTTTGGCTAAGGTGATCTTAAAACAAGCAATGAAAGCAGAGAACTTCCCTCATCTGATATATTGAATTAAAAAATGTCACTAAGGCAAAAACAAAGACCATTGTTCAAATAAAAGGCATGGTAGAGTTATGTCCCTTGCAGTATAGTCACCTTATAATGTTGTGTCAGTTTTCCAAGTTTCAAAGCTTATATAGCCCTTTCCAACATATAGATGCTTTTTGACTGCAGAAGACGTCTTTTGAAAACAGAGTGACAAAGGGAGAAATTGCTCAAAATGAGTAATATCTCCTTTTGCTAAAAAGTTTTCAACTGTAGTTACATATTCCTTTAAAGAGATTTTCCATATTTATGTCTAAATATTTTCAGTTGTCTACTGCATAATTGTTGTTTGTGGGAAAGGGGTAGTCTAGGAGAATGGTGAACCTTTTATATAACCAAAATGCTTAGTCGTAAAAAAAAACCCGAATAAGTCTTGTAAAATATGTTGCAGTGCTATTGTACCTGCAATACATGAAAACAGTGTCACCTAAAGAAGGAGGATTTAAGTGTTTGGAGTTTCAAAGAACCAAACATGATGAATCTTCTTTCTAACCCATACCAAAAGACCAAAAAAAGCAGACAACACTGAAAACATCTAAACAAAGATGTGGATTATATCAGAGTTGAAGAGAGAAATTTCCTCGTTTATAGCCACAATGTTTTTAAACATCTGCAGCAAAATGCATTTGTAAGTAGGAAAGGGTTTAAAATTAATTAATTATGGTCAAGATGGGAGTAAAAATGAAATTTAATAACATCAACTATTTCAAACTTTGGAAAACATTGTAACAAAAAAGGAATTGCATAAATAATAATTGCTCATTTTTAGGTGTTTTCTACTTTCAATAAAAATTATACTTCAAAAATATCCAGATATTAAATGCAACTTTTCACCAAAATCATTCAAAACAGAAATTTCCAAAAATATAATTTCATGTAACTTAATAACAATTTAGATGTAAAAAGATCACATCAAAGCGACATTCATTTATTTTTTATAGGTCAATATCTACCTTGACAATTTATTAATTTTCAATGAAGACGTCCGAAAAGCAATATAATTTGGACCAGAGCCATATCTTTAATTGACAAGAAAATTGTGACTTATTTGTTTCATTGAACAGGCACCCATAAACTGAAGTACCTTCGAATGGAAGGAATAATTAATAAGAAATAAAACCGGAAATTTTTAGAAATTAGTGTCCTCGCATGAACTAGATGGAAGTTTCTCCCTTTTATTTCAGTATCTTTATTGCTGTCAATCAAAGGGTTCAATCAAAACAGGCAAATCAAAGTAACCTTTACACTTTTTATTGTAGATATATACAACCTTGCATTTTTTTAAAAACTGGTATTAACCCTTTACCACTTACAGAAGCAATTTGACACATTTGCAGTAGAAGGAGAAACTGTTTGCTTTTAACTCTATTTAACCCTTTCCCTCATGTAGACGCCTCTGCAGCAGATGACTGTTGAAAACTTTGTGACAAACAAAGAAATTGCTCAAGATGAGCAATTTCTCCTTTCTCCTTTTGACACAATGTTTTCAACTCTATTCAATAAGTACGTCTTCATTTAGGGAGATTTTCCATATAATAGTTCATGGGTTTTCAAAGTCGTCTGCTGCAGATTAGCTGTATGTGTTCCCTCATATAGATGCTTTCTGGTGCCTCTGCAGTCAACAGCTTTTTGAAAACGTAGTGACAAAAGAAGAAATTGCTCAAAACAAGCAATTATAAAGATTTTCTATTTTTTGACAAAATATGTTCAATTTCGTCTGCTGCAGAATTGTCGTATGAGGGAAAGGGTTAACAACTTTACTTTCATTACCGTAATAGAGATTTTCTATATGCTTTTGGCTAGAAGTTTTAAAAGCAGTCTGCTGCCATTTTGTTTAATGTGGGAAAGGGTTAACATGTTTTAGAAGTTGTCTGCTTTGAAAACATCTAAATAAAATACTTTAAACTCATAACATTTTGAAGATAAGTTTTGCAAGGGAACTGAAAATATTGTTTTCAATAGTATAGTCTGGGTTAAGGCATTAAATAAAATGCTGACTGCATCAGAAATAGGGTTCATTTATGAAAAATAGGATGCCCCAGAAAGACTTCAATCTCAAATTTAAATCTTTCCCGTCAGCACACATTTCGAGACATTTGAAGCAGACACATTTTAAAAACCTTGTGGAAAAAGGAGAAACTACTCACTATAAGCAAATTCTCTTGTTAGTACAAAGTTTTTAACTCTTTTCAAAAATTATACTTACATACATGTATATAGAGAAATCTCATATTTTTGCTGATATATTTTCAAAATCATGCTGCAGATTTGTTGTATGTTTGAAGGTTTTAACCCTTTCCCTCATAAAACATTTCCCCAGCAGACGACTTTTAAACGTATTTTGTCAAAAAATGGAAAATCTCTATAATTGAATGGATAACCTATGACTTAAATGAAAAACATTGTGTCAAAAGAAGAAATTGCACGTTTTGTGCAATTTCTTCTTTTATCACAATGTTTTCAAAAAGTCGTCTGCTGCAGAGGCGTCAGAAAGCGTCTAATTATGAGGGAAAGAGTTAAACTTATGTCTCTGACAACTCTTTTGAAAATCATCAAGGACTAAATTGTTTGTATCTTTTGTGCACAACTCTTTCAAACTATACCTTGTGGCAGTCATAAAATAGGCTTTAAAGCCGAGCAAGTCACGAGAAAAATATCCATGTCTGCCTTAATCCTTTACCTCATATAGACGCTTTCTGATGCCTCTGCAGCAGACGGCTTTTTGAATACATAGTGACAAAACGAGCAATTTCTTCTTTTGCCACAATATTTTCCACTTTTAGTCATAGGTTAATTATCCATTCAATTATAGAGATAATCTATTTTTTGACAAAATATGTTCAAAGTCGTCTGCTGGAGTTTGTGGTAGAAAAGAGTTTAGGGTATAACAACAGACTACAGATTTATTTTTATTTTCCTTGCCTGCCAGTATGTCATCGCAGAAAAGAGCAACTGACAGTCAGAGAAACAATGGTGTAGTTATCTATTTGTATATCCCTGCCAAGACAGGCAACACAAACGAATGGTAGAGATGGCTACCATTTTTGGTACATCTCGGTTGCTTGAATGGCATAGAAACTGTTTCATTTTTGTCAACATACAGCTTTCAGAGGCCTTTTGAAGCGGTGTAAACTGGTTCTTTTCCCACAATATTGCTCTGGTTACATGAAGAAAACCAAATCTTGTCAAGCAGAATTAGGCACAATGAACCGCAGGCTAACCATTTCCCACATATAGCCACTTTCTGATGCCTCTGCAGCAGACATTATTTGAACACATTTAAGTAAAAGGAGAAATTGCTCATCATGAGCATGTTCCCCTTTTGCCACATTGATTTCAACTCCATTTAATAATTAATCATTTATAGAGATATTCCCTATTGCTGCCAAGATCATTTTAAGTCGTCTGCCACATATTCGTTGAATGTTGGGAAAAGTAAAAGGATAAAGAACCAGCTAATGAGGGCATATTCGATGTTAAAATGGTATCAAATTTTAAAATGTCCATAAAAAACATGTCAGTTCCAATAAAAAGGGGTAAACTCGAGAAAATAAGACCCATAAATCTGACATGTTTTACTAAACAAATTGATTTAATATGCAAACTATGCAAGTGGATACCAACCATGCATGCTTGAAAATGAATCATTTTCTAATATAAAGTTGCTTTCTGAGGGTAAAAATGTGAAAGACTGTTCTTTTTATCCCCTTTCCCTCATGTACATGCTTTCTGACACCTCTGCAGCGACAACTTTTGAAAACTTTGTGACAAAAGAAGAAATTGTTCAAAACAAGTAATTTCTCCGTTCGACACAATGTTTTCAACTCTTTTGAATTATTACGTCTTCATGTAGGGAGATTTTCAATATTATTTCATACAACTTTGAAATCATCTAAGCATTATCATGGAATATCTCTATAAATGCAGGTATACTTGCCCTTTCCCTCATATAGACGCTTTCTGACGCCTCTACAGCAGATGGCTTTTTGAAAAACATAGTGACAAAAGAAGAAATTGCACAAAACGTGCAATTTCTCCTTTTGTCACTATGTTTTCCACTTTAAGTCATAGCTTATCCATTTAATTATATTTGTTTTGACAAAATACGTTCAAAGTCGTCTGCTTCAGAAATGTCGTATGAAGAGAAAGGGTTAACCCCCCATTGCTCAAAAGTGATCTTTGAAAACGATCTAGCAAAACGGGTGAAATCGATCGTAATTAGCAATTCCTCCATTTCAAACCTATTTGCTGCAGGTTTGTTGTAATTTGTTAAAGGTTAGGTAAGCCAGGATCAGGAATGTGTAGTGATCAAACATTTGAATTAACAGCTAAATATTGACGGTCTGTTTACAGAAACGTGATCAATAAATGTCACCATTTCAACTAAGAAACACAATACATAGATCCGATATTACAATGATCTAGTATTCACTTGTTTGGTTTTTCAATGATCAACATAAACACATTTTTTTCACATTCAAATCCTAAACAATTAGTAGTAGAATAAATCATTAGATTCTAAATATTTAAACACATATCTTAAATAAGTATTAGCATACTTGATGACAAAAAAGCCATAAAACAATCGTTTGACGTCAATTCGTATTGATTTGTATTACCAGTGACGAGGCAAAGATCGATCAAACAATTGAATGTGGTAATGAAAGAGTGTTCCCATTTTTATTTCAATAACTGACAGTTTTATTACATATTGCTTTATGACAGCGGTTCAGCGTTTCCTTTCGTTTCGACGATTTCTGTTGAATCTGAAAACGTATTTGGTTTCGACGATTTCCACTCAACCTGACAAACCTTTTTCGTTTTGCCGGTTCTTTTCGGAAAAGTATTCATATTTGATTTAGTTAACTCTTTCAGTGTCAATGGCAATATTAAGGCTGTTGGAAAACAATGCAGATTTAGGTGATCAAAATATTTCAAAATTCTTTTTACATGAGAAATTGAGAAGACCGATTTTGAACATGGAAGAGTCTACTTTAAACAATTCGGCGCTGGAAGAGTTCACTCGTTACCATACTGGAGTCGAACTCTGACCTCTCTGCTGGAGTGGTATTTAGTGTTAATGGAACTTTACAACGTTTTCAACATTATTTCAGTTATATCAGGCAAAGATTCACTTGTTATGCTCCCTAAGTAAACAAACCAGTACTAGGCTATGAAATGTGTCATGTCATAGAATATTAACTATGTTCGAGCCCGAGACGCCTGGTTCCAAATCCCCGACGCTTACCACTCGGATTCTTTTGAAAACGTTATAATAAGCGATGACATTGTACATACTAATATGTGGTGTTGCCGACGTAGCATATGTTTAATGCACAAGGTCCGTCCTGTGATTGATTTTGTTTTCTTCGTTTAACCATTTCCCACTAACAGACGCATTTCGTCACATCAGCAGCAGACACCTTTTAACATAAATGTGTCAAGAGAAAGAAAGAAAAACTACTTTTGCGTCAATATTGTACTGGTTTCAATAAAAAAATCTTTCACGTATTGAAATTGTCCATATACTTTGTCTATTTGTTTCCAAAATTGTCTTTTGCAGAATTGTTGAATGTGGGAAAGGGTTATGTGGCATTTGTCTCCGCTTTCAACACAGTTTTAGTTTTATTACGGCGTTCACTGGATAATTTACCAGAACAGGTAGTAGTCATCCTCACACCGGCTTATCACTCGTACTACATTACCAGTAACACTGAGCACATAGGCGAAGTATTATTAAATATATTTGACAGCGATTCAAAAATTGGAATTCGATGATGCCTTTTAAATACACAATTTGAGATGTCCCGCGAGAAAACCATCAATGTGGACTCTGCTTAAAGTATCGACTCGGATCGGCCTAAGCATGCCGCGGAGGCTAACCTGGAAAGAAACTTTTCGCCTCCTATGGGTTTTCCGTTTCAGAAATCATTACTCTATAATCTATCCCCTGAGACAGAGTGTGTCGGCCCGGATTTGCCTGCACGGACAGCACAGGCTGATCTGGGTCGATATATTACGCAGAGACCATAATGCTGGATTTCTGGTGAAACGGCTCATTTTATTCCAATAACTAAGAGATTTATTACACATATGAGACAGCGGTTTAGCAGTTAAAAAACGTATTCATTATAATTATTAAAAAAATCATCGAAAATCATGAACTAAATCGCGCAAGTTTATTTTAAACCAATAATTTAACATGACATAACAAAAAGGTGTGTTGTGTTCTTTGCGAAATATGTATGGTTGAATTGAAACGATATCACATTTTCCAGTGTAAAAATCATGCATATGGTCATGCTCAATTCAAACACGATGGATTGAAATTTCGTATTTGACAAATACCGTACCAATCTGGTAATAGCATATCACTGCAATATGATGTGACCTCATTGAAATATGAATTCACGTCATTCAAAATGAGGTAGCGGTGCGTGGATATGACACGCGAATTATGAATTTTATTTGGTTATTTCTGTATTTAAAATATAGACATTATATATTGTCTTTATTCACTCTTATAAAACAAATGTAAAACTATGTTGCAATAACGAGACATGGCTTTGTATTTTCTACTTGATGTGTATTTATTGCAGCGATGAAAATAGTAGCCTACTAGCTGTTCTGTTCTGTTCTGTTCTTTTAAATTCCTCCTCTGTATAGGAGAACCGCACACTGGATGCGTGATCAAGGAAAAATGACACCGGGTGAGGGACACAGGAATCATAACTAACATACTAGCTGTTTTCAATACGTTTTTTAAAAGTTCTTTACCGTACAGTGTATCTGAGGCGTAAGTGATTTAATCATTTTCTTTTTGAAGATACTTTCTGACGCCAGTTCAGCATACGCCATATTTAAATGTTGTGACAAAGAAATAAAAGTCTCCTTTTGTCACACACTGTTCCATGGCTTTTGTCACGCCGGTATTCCTCACACCAGTTTTTCCAAGAATTTGGCTGATTTTCCATATATATATATATATATATATATATAGTTTAATGACGCGTGTCGCATTGACTTTGGTCAGACATCGGGTAGAAGGTGGGCTAAGCTGGGGTTCAAACGCATAACCCCTTGATTGGCAGCCCACTTCGCAACCGGCGCTCGGCTTTATAATGACATTAACAGTAAAATATTTATATATTTCAGGGATAATGGTCGAGGAACGCGGTAATATGAAGAAGCAGTTGACAGAGAGCAAATCTTTGGTAACTGAAGACTTTCTCGATATGATGGAGGACTTGATAGCGCATCTACTAGCCAAACAGAAAGATTTCATGGCGAAACTGGATCAAATACACGAGTCTAATTTGAAGAAGATATCTGATCAAATAAAACGTTGTAAAATGGTACAGAAAGAGGCAGGGGTGTGTTTACAACAACTTTCTGTAAGTATTCTATTTATTTTACATTGTGTTATTAACAAAATCATAAAAACATCTTAAAGTTTTTTCCATACGCTAAACAGGGTATCCGCGAGAACATTTAGGGAAATTACTACATGTAATATTTATTTAGTATTAGAGTTAAAATAATATGATGATATTTTTACCGGGAAATCGATGTAATTGGTTCCAACATATGGAAAATCGACTGCAGACGACATCGAAAACAACTTGAAAAATGACTAATAATCTCGATAGATTAAACAATATATTCTTTTAAAACCGTGTAAATTATTGTTGCAGAAGGACAACATTTCACCTTGGCTACTCTGCTTTTTTTCAAAAGTCGTCTGCTTCGTCCCAATATGTCTGCATATGGGAAAAGGGATAACTGTGTTTGGCGAACCTTATATGACACTCGCAATTCATTGACTAAACCAGAGTTTATATGTCTCTGACTTAACTTTTTTTTATTGAGTCATCGTTGTCGTTTAAGAGTAAATCTAAACAGTTGGTAGTGAGTCAGTGTCCAATTGCACGATGCGGTACAAAATAATAGTTGACACAAGTCGGGAAAATCTACCAGTTGACTTTTGTGAACTGTGTAAAACTAGATCACCTGTTTATTGGGTCAAGATCAACACTGTTCTTAATATTACTAACATAAACGTGTTGGTAACTTATGCCAACGTCTGTAAATTCTGAAAAGACACAGTAGATTCACAGGCTGATCTGAATATACATTGCTCAGAAATGCCAAATTTAAAAGTTTCCCATGTATATATCAGTAAGGCTGGATGATATCCGACACAGCCGAATATGTGTTCGATGGAACCGCAATTAAGTCACAGATGCTAAATGACGCCAAAAATGACATGTGCTAATTGTTGAGATCTTATTTGAAAAAAGATTCAGCGGTTTGCATATCATTTTTGAATTAGAAAATAAAGGCAAACGTTTTTAAGCAATGAAACATTTTTAGTTAAAATAAAAATAGTAAATATCAATTGTATAGTTACTTTCTAGATGTCTTATGATTTTTTTAATAATTCAAATACATAATTAACTTTACCGATCGTTTGATGAAAATATGCATTTTTTAGCTACATAAATTAAAGGATAACAAAAGAAGTTTATTCACAAGTTCAATATTTGCTATAAACATGTACATTGTAAGATGTTTCAGATATTTGTAAACAGTATATGCAGTTGAAACGACACGAACTTGATTGTGTCGGTCGATAGCAACTGGAACTCGCGAATCCCAGGACCCTGTTGCGACGAGTTGAAGTTTTGTTTTATAACTTATCGTAAGATCTTTACACGCCAATTTTAGAGAAATGCCTAAAAGTCCTATTTCATTTAAATATATTAAATTATAAAATATAATTACTATATTTATATATAGTTTGGTAATCGTCAGATGTCTTACATTTGAACGAGTATCAAGTTACATAGCATGTATATAATTAATTACTTTCTTTTCTCTCTTAGGAGCACGCCCCAGATTCCCAGGAATACAATCAGATGAAGAAGAAAATTCACGAGAAGTGTCCAGTGTATGAAGAAATCCTTCGTCGTGATTTTAATGGCGCACTAAGAATGGACTATGAATTCGTCCCCGATCCTGCAGTTGAACATGTCTTTCAACAGTTTAACAACCTAGGCAACGTTGTTGTTCGAAAGAAACCATCTAAACTTCCTGGATTCCTATCCACTGCAAACGAAGTCGATTATTCCAAACGAAATATCAGCAATGTTAGCCGCAATGACGGCACAAGTGCCGCGGACACTCAGTCATGTTGCTTTGCTGGATGCGCTTACATCACCGGCGGTAGGATGGTGTTAACTGACTGGAATAATTCATGTGTGAAGATGTTCAACAACCGAGGAATTCTTATCCATCGCTTAAACCTACCAAATAACCCTTGGGACGTGCGAAAGATCGACGAAAAAACGATTGTCGTTACCATTCCTGGTGAACAAATGATTGTCATACTCGAGTATTCAAAGACTGAACTTGACCTTGTACTTTCGTTCAATACTGATTGTGAATGTTGGGGTGTGGTACCAATAAAGGACAAATTTGCGACCACATGTGATCCCTGGAGTAAGACGCCGTCCCTCAAGATATTTTCCAACAAGGGGAAATTGTTGTCATTCTTTCAAAAGGACGAAGAAGGGCAAATGCTTTTGCAGTATCCCGAACATATTGCCACTGACAAACATCAAACCTCTCTGTTCATTTCGGATTCCAGGGCAAACACTGTTCTCGCTGTTACCCTCGAGGGAATTGTTGTGTTTCGATACATGCATGACAAACTCCTTTATCCGGTTGGCCTGGATACAGACATTCAAGGACATTTGTATGTTTGTGGAAAAGAATCGAAGAACGTTCATCAGATTTCGAAAGACGGAGAGTTTGTCAGGATAATTTTCGACAGCAGTGAGCTCGAAGCCCCCAGGGCTTTATGCTTTGAGCCTGTCGGTGAACTGTTGATGGTAACGGATACTTCTAACGATGGATGTGACGAATTCATTTCAGCGCAATTTGGTTAAGAAAATCGTTCGATGAATCCCACTGAAATAGACACATTTACGACCTCAACAAGTCATACCATCGGATCTAAACAATAAAAATGTAACTTTGATTTTGCAACTGGAAAGTGAATCAGTTGTTCTACGAACATCTTTTCAATTTAACTATTGGGGGGGGGGGGGGGGG
>JAUELF010163801.1:0-10355 GCA_031471495.1 Clinocardium nuttallii | reverse complement strand
TTTAACTTTTGCCCCCCCCCCCCCCCCCCCCACACACACACACACCTCCAAATAAGAGGATGTTTATATTATATATTTATCTTCAGTGCAGTTCATCAAACAATTTGGGAAAGGCAATTATTTGGGCATCGTACTGACTAATGAATCCGTCTATTGATTTAATACTGTTTGCATCTTGTTTTTCATCTACAGAAATGCATGAAGCCACATGATAGGCATTTCAGAAAACAATAATATCATCCATATACTCAGTGTTTTATGCACAAACTGTAAGCACAACAAGCACATTGGAATTGTTTGCGGTAATTTGTGATTTACCCTTATATTCGGTTACAAACAATTGTTAAATGCCAATCGTATAGCAATGAAAATAACGTATGTTGTGATACTTCTCCACTTAAATCTTCCCGAACAATAAATATCTGAACTTTTATAAAATTGGAACCTACTTATGTTCTGACTGGTATCGATAGTTTAGTTCAGATAATGCTGCGATATTTCCACGTAGCGAGTGCATTCATAACAAATAGAGTATTTTTTATTATATTTTTGTAAAAATAAAAATATATATTAGCCGTCCCGCGAGAAAACCAACGTTATGGCATCTGCGTAATGTATCGCCCAGATCAGCCAGCGCTGTCCGCGCTGACTAATCCGAGCCGACACATTCCGTATCAGGGGAATAGATGAATAGAGTATTGATTCCTGAAACGTAAATTCGCCAGGAGGCGGAAAATATCCATCCGGGTAAGCCTGCACGGCATACTTAGGCTGATCAGGGTTGACACTTTACGCAAAGTCTATAATATTGGTTCTCGCGAGACGGCTCATATTAGCTACTGAAATCGGTTGACACAATTGAAATTGCATTCTGTACGCTAATCGTTTACCAATCTCCTTTGTGTTTAGTCTGCTTTTTACTTTGAAAGCGCTTTTAAAACCTACCAATCTTAAATCCTATTTAAACAAAAACCACGAAAGCCATGATATGTGACAGAATAGGATCTGTTTTGAAATAATGTGACAGTTTTAACCTATTTCAAACATCACCCGGTGTAGAAACAAATGTCATATTTAAAGGACAGGGGATAACACAACTATGCAGCAGACCTATGACGTCGTTTATGTCTGCCGTGGAAGCTTGTTTTCGTTTGCCTTTCATATATATTAAGGGACGTCAGCGTTAAAAACATTTGAGAACAGCATCTGTAATAAGTTGATTATTTTCATGCGAAGTAATGAAAGAAGTCATATTGTGCAATGGCTTAACTCTCTCAGCGCCAAAGGCAAAATTTGCCAACAATACAGATGCAGGTGAGTCAACTCGTAACTTTAAATCAGCATTGATGGCTTTCATTTATAAAATATATTCCAAAATCTATTTACAAGAGAATTGAGACTCCGATTTTGAACATGGAAAATATTAATTTAGAATATTCAGGACTGAAATAGTTTTAAAGGTCTGCTGCATAGATCTCAAGTGGGAAAATGTTTTATTTACATTAAACTAGAAACTTTTTCTCAAACAACAAACCATTCATTTCAAGTATTGACATTGTCCGAGTCAGTTACTTATGTGATAAAAGAGGTGCAGGATACTCAATACATATTTGTATATACTATGTGAAAATATTGATAGAAAGAATCATGTAATCGTTTAACATTCAGGGTTATACTTAAGGTCCGTTTTATTTTCTCTCATGATGTATTTTCGTATTCCTGAAAATGACACATGGATGCCTCTTTAAACATTCTATTGAAATTGTGATATATATGCTTTTCCTCACGATAGATAAATTATCAATATTTAAAACAAAATATCTACAAATATTTAATTAGTTTCTCTTTACACTGTTTAACAATATCGATTTTTACCCAGTAAAGTAAACCCTTTTCATTTTTTTTCTTTCTGACGCCTCTGGAGCAACCGAATCTGCACATTTATGATAAGGGGTAAAGGGTTAATAACCGGATTATGTTATGTCTATAGCGGCCGACTTTAGTTAATTACCCCGGTTGATGTGTTCTCACAGTTTGGTCTTACGATTATTCTAATTTAAACTTCTAAATACGTAAACCCTCTCCCACATACCAGAAACCTGACCAAAACGAATTTGAAAAGTTCCAAGCAAACATATGAAAACACTATAGACAGGAAAGATAATTTATTGAAAACATTCTAGCGGAAGGAGAAGTTGTTCATTTTATGCAATTTCTACTTTCCACGCTGCTTTCAAAAGTCGACTGCTCCATATGGGCCAATAGGAGCGTGTACAGGAACACTTACAATTATCTGACATAATACCACACTGTTGACTGATTAAATATTTCGGCGTCAATTTCAATCTTGAAGTTGTTTGTAAACAATACCGATTCTGATAAGTCACCTAATAACGGCTGTCTATCCTGAATCGGTATTGTTTAACCAAACCTTTCCAAAACACTTATTTTACTAAACACCTATGCAGTTTCCCGTTAATGGATATAGCATAGTCCACTTTGGGAAATGCGTCACTAGAAGAGTTAAGATATAATATAAACCACAACTCTGGTGTATTGTATTTTTCTTTTACCAAGAAAGTGCTTCCTAAAAGAAAGGGAATTACTAGATACTTTTTAAATTTGACATGTATATGTATATATTTCTAGTTTGAATATTGGTTGTCAAATTGTTGTTATGCTTTGCCAACAAAAGTTGATTATGTTCTGTTATTTTGTCAACGTGTTGAATAAAACGTTTTCAAATATAAAAAGCTTGCTTATTGGTGTCTGTCACTCTTGAAACATTTATTTCCTTGGTAACTCATTGCCACGTATGCACATTTATATGTTACTTTCTCCTCGCAAGTAATTAAGTATAGGTTTAATGATAGTTATGGCCCTTTGCTGATTATAACTGCCTTATGATAACCACCTCATGGTGTTGAATAACGTTTATATTTTAACTTAAAACAACAATGTAAAAAAAGGTCCGTTATTCAGGATGGCACATCGGAAAATAAGTCAGGAGAAAATAGAAACATTTAAACGGATTTATTACTACGAAAAGTGCATGATAAAGGTACTGGTGTTGTGCACTTCACAGCTGTTGTAGAGCGTACGCCCCGGGGCGGCAATTCATGAGTTCGATACCCGGGTGGGTTACACCAAAAACTTTAAAAACAATTAAGTAGTAACGGCTGACCGCCTTGGCGCTCAGGGTGAAGGGGTAAGCATTATGACTGACTAGCTGGAGTCAGGATAAATGGTCCGTTATGGACACCTGGATTTAACTTAAACATTGTTGAAAGCGCTGTTAATCACCCTACAGTTAATCAATTGAAAGAAATAACATAACAAATCATATCCGAATCAGATAAATCCCTTTATATTTAACTTTATCAAAGTTCAAAGTAAAGACGACATTTTTATCAAAGCGTAGATAGGAATTCCATTTGATGTATTTTTATTTCTTGTAAGAAAGAGAACTTAATTTATCTTAATATTACATAGTATGACTATGTGAATTAAACTGTCGCAAGATGAGTACATAACAAGATCAGTTTGTTATAAAGGTCTGTGTAAACCGATGCTGATATGTAATATATCTATAGGTGATAAAGTTATATTGCATACTATGACCATACATATCACATGATTGGTTAGATAATGATCATGTCCAAAGCGTGTGTTTACAGCTTGCCAATTATTTGGTTGGAGATTATTTTGCTGCCGTCTATTACAAAGTTAAGATAAATATAGTAATTATTCATAAACTACTGTATACCCTCAATGTTATTTACTGCTTAATTATTCTTAAGAATAGAAATGAACGAACAAAACGTGTATTTATCACGCGACAGTTAAATATATACGTACAATACCAAACATCTGTTTTTTCTCACATAATTATTAATAAAAGAATGTCTTATATATAGATAAAGGGCCTAGTATTTTCTCTGTAAAGACGTTTGTAGGTCTCAACGTAAAACCTTTAAACCATTACGCTTAATCGATAAACATAATTAACCAAATCAATATAAGAGGTCAACATACCATTTTATATAAAAGCAGAACATTTACGTTGTCTTCATTCAAAGACGGTTTCCTTTCGCGAAATGGCGAAACAGATGAAAGACAAAATTCGACAGAAGATCGGGGCTGCATTTCAATCCAAAAGAAGGTCGGACGAACGCACGCTCTCTGTGTCAGATGTAGAACTTGTGGACTGGAATTTTGACTTTCATCACGAAGGAATTAATCCGTCACCTGTTATTGATTGTAACAGAAAGCAGATAGTAATAGTAGCATCGAGTGATACAGAGGACACTAAAGTTTTAAAAGAACATATACATGCAGATGAATTTGACGCACCAAAACAAATTCCTAAGCAAGGCAAAAGTTGTATACTGGATAAAACGAGAACAAGAAATAAAACAAGTGTCAAAGACAAACGGGAACAACAAAGGAAATGTAGAAAAGATAAGAAAACAGAAGATTTTAATGACGATGAGGATTTGAATACAATGTGTATATTTCCAGCAGGATCGGATTATATGGATAGAACTGATACAACACTCGAAGAGCACGGACCATTGAAGACTGAGAGTGATATAGTCAAGTCAGTTCCGTTTGAAAAAGCCAAATTAGCATTGCTTCAAAGGCCCTCTGGAAAGCTTGAAAAAGAGAAAAAGATAAGAAAGAAAAAATCACGCGAGGTGACGGAAAAGCAATCGCCAAATAGAATATGTTCTGAAAGTGGAGGTAATAGTGCTAAGAAGAAATACAAAAGGAAGAGAAAGCACAAGAAAACCGATGTTGGTATGGTGGTTAGTATAACTGAAGGAAGCTATCGGACGGATAAAAACGAATATTATAAAGACGAAAATAACAAACGTATGTTAGTTAGTCAAACACTTCTTCTGCCAATAGAAACTACCACATCACAAGTATCCTCATGGATAGCCGAAAGCAAATTTTCGGATTGTTCTGATGATGAAATTATCCAAAAACAAAAATCCAGAAAACAGAAAAAAAGAGATAAGAAAAGAACAAAAAAACACAGAGTGCAACAAAATAATAGTACTGGTGAAAAGTTAATAGCAACACCAGAAGACATGGTTGATAGTCATGTCATACCGTCCTTAATGGAATGTAAGGAAGAATATTGTATACAATACAAGTGCTTACCAGAACTAAAAATTAACAATCCGAAAGAAATTATGGTTCTTAAATGTTGTAACGAGAATGGCAGCATAGGAAAATTATATATCAAAGACAATATCTACTGTATTAAAAAAGAAACTATTCTAGAACAACACAAGACAAGCTTAAAACTTATCGAAAGAAACAACACAGAAACGGTGTCTAAACCAAGAAACACGAGTGAAGAAACAGATGAACATACCGGCGTCTTTAAGTCAGATACTAGAGATGGCAAAGAGCATGATCAAACATTGTTGGACACAAGTTTGCAACCAAGATCCACGGTAAGTGTAGTTAGGAACAATTAGGTAGATTATTTCATATATGTCTCCTTGTCTTGGTCATGCCAGTTTTCTCTGTAATAAAGAACCTATGTAGCGTAATCATAAGTGACGCATACGGTCAATCCATGCATTGTGAGTTCGAACCCTATCTAGGCCAATATTCTTTCAATCGATTGACATAAGTTAACGAGGCCGGCGACCTTCGTTCGTCCTACAATAAATAGCTTTATTGTTTATGTTTAAAAGTAGACAGCTGCCCTGATCGACAGTTGTGTGAAGAACTATTGTGAGAAAGCCAGGAATCACATGGTTATTTTAACTGGCCGCCTTGATATGACTTAACTTTTGTCTAAGACGGCATTAAGAAGTATCAACAAAAATACTGCATTATATTTCATTGTAAATGCACATCAGTATAAAGCATCGTATTACTTTAAAGAAATATACAAAAGAGTGTGTTATTATAGAATTCATAACACAAATTTATGATATTCTTGGCAGAGTATTCAGAACAATAGTCTCCTTGCAAACCTGGCCCCAATTCCACTAATGGTATTTAGCGCTAAGTAACATTTAAATTCTTAAGAGCGTATTTCAATATTTTTGTTTTCCGTATAAGAATATGCCTTAATATCTAATTTCTACAAGTAGTGTTGGACAGTAACCTTTTATATCACCAAAACCATTTGCTTGTGCCGAATAAAATTAATTTGAGTAAACATTGAGTGAAAAATATGAATGCTGGAATATGTCCCAACCATACTTAAGATGTTAGGTATTAATTGGCGCTAAGTCAGGTTGGTTGAATTCGACCTGGAATATGTGAAATATACGCATTAACACGATAATTATTTTTTTACGTACAGCCCCTCGGTTTCTCGAAGCTTCTTTAGTATTTACAAAGCTGGGCATGTAACTCAAAGTGAAATTTGAATGAACCTTTTTTAATGTAATTATTTAGGAAGATCGCGTTGCTCTTAGTTTCTCACAATGGATAAGGAATTGTGTTTTAAAACTTGAAGTAAAATGCCCACTTTTTTCTTATCCTATGTTGAATTAACATGGCAATGCTGTCAGATAAGAAAATTGACTGACTACCTTACATCAAATTATAATATTTTGAACCTCAATGTATAGACCATATCCAATATTTCGGACTTGAATACAAGACGATACATACTAGCTCAAATGATTATATCATTTAAGTAATTTCATAAATATGGGTACAGGGCTTTATCTTTATTATCATTGATTCATAAATAATTGATGAATAGGAAGAAGTAAGACAGTAAATGTCACGCTTCCATATGGACAAAACTTCATTTTATTACTGGACGACGGTATTTATTGTTTGAGTGTATCGGTGATGTACTGGTAGAACATCCACATTGGTTGTGGGAGGTCGGTTCGATCTTCGGCCGAGCTATATACTTCAAAAAACGTCAGCACAAATGTCGGGATAAACGGACTAGAAGTCCTGGAAATTTACCATGGAAACGCCGTGATATAACTTAAAATGTTGAAAGTGGCGTAAAGAACCAAACAATTAACCAGTATTTCTTGGTTTGGAGTAGGCAAACCTAAACCGTTCCACAGTGCAGACGTTTTTCTAACTTTAAAGAAAACGACTTTGATATACATGTGGCAAAGGTAAAAATCAGTCGAAAGGGGCAATTTCTCGCTTTGCTACAATGTTTTAACTCTTTTCATATATAATGAATTTAATTTAGATGTTTCATACTTTGTCTCATCTTTTTTCTTATTCAAAATCCTCTGTTGCAGAGTGTTAGTCTGTGTGAAAGGATAATCTTGAAATATTCATTAAAAACTTATATTGACTAATGGAAAACAAGTTGCGTGGAAAAGAACCAAACCTATTTTGTCTTTCAATTATTCATGATCCATCTTCTTTGGAGTCGTTAAAACAGTCTAGCGAATAAATACCTTTTTAACTACGTTAATTTTTAACATACTAAAATTGTTTTATGTATGTTATTGTCATCATTCGTTCGTAAATTAAAGACAATCACACTAGAAAACTAATACTTGGTATATATTTCCACTTTTTGATTTGATGGTAATTCTTTTCAATGATTTCAACTATTCTTTGTCTAGCTTTCATTTTCATGAAATATGTTTATATTTTCATTACGACGTTAATAGTCGCGGTATCTCCAGACTTATTAAGTAAAAGCCGATTGATACATGTTTTGCCTCCAGTACGATAACGTTTTGAATTTTAATCTGATATCAACAGTTACAGAAATCGAGATCAGGATATTGTTGAGTGGCCAATTAAACATGAAACCCTGAATTTGTATGTATTTCTTTAAATAAAGTCAGCGACATACTTATCTAGATAACATGTGTTGCGTTCATAGACAACCAATTTAAAAACAAAAAATCAAACTTGCTACATGGACGGAATCCTCGGAAACACGTTTTAGCGCCTAATTTATAATTAAACTTGTCTTTAGATACGTTTTTCTTTCTTGCGTTGTTTACATTTTACATATATATGGCCGCGCAGACTGACTCGGGCGATTCATTCCTCCATGGGGGGATAAAGGTTTAGAGTAATGGCCCATGAATCAGCAAAGCGGTCTGCCCAGGTTAGCCTCTGTGGCATGCTTAAGCTGATCCTTGACGATACTTTACGCAGAGTCAACAATGTTGGTTTTCTCGCGGGAGGACTCATTTTTTAATAATTGAAGGTTTGTATATTCTCTTTATTTGATTCATAATTAGGTAATTAATGACTGTGTTTATGTTGTAGAGACAGCGTCACCATTCGTTTTCTAATAAAGTGGACAAACGAAGTGAGACGAATGCATTCCAAGATTCCAACCAACAAAAACATGCAACATATGCATCACTACGACGCTTAGAGATTTTTACTGGTATGTCTTATATTTCATCTATCTCACGGAGAGTCGTACAGATAGTCGGCATTGGGAGTTTAAGGAGCAAACGACAACTCAATCGATCAGCATTCACTTTCAGCAGTATGATCAATGAGTTCACGGTTTCCTAAATATCTTATTTTCTACCAAAGCAGAACAAAAATGTCTTTTGAAGGTTTCCGCGTAATTTATAACGCGTCTTGGTTAATATCTACCTGTTCAGCCACTATATTCGATCCGCAATCATGCTAATAGCGTAGAACTTTAAAACATACCAGGTTACGGATGCACTAGTTGACATGCAACTGCAAATATATCAAATGTCTTTTGATTTACTTTTAGAGCAATTAATTCTGTTTCAACAAAGTTTTCGAAGTCGGTTGATGCACTGGTATAAACTGTTATTTAATAGTGAAAGCGTTCAAACAGCATACTCGCAGCTTGATCAGAAGGTGTGTTCACTGCTCTATTGTTAACAAAGGATCCAAACCTTTTTAGTGCGAATACTGAATAAATTGGTCAGATTCATACCTTTTCAGGCCAACAATGTGCCATATATTAGTTTCGTCGTCAAAACAAAATTGAATTGAAAAGGAACGTTCAATCAAATGATATTGAAATGCCCTATTGATAAAGCAAAGAATATGTCTTTATAATTCGTCAGCGTCAAGTTATTTATTATTCAGTGTTACATCAATATGTGGAAATGTCAGTAAGTCCTATTTTAATGGCTTTACCCTTTGATTGGATATGCTCTGTGAACATATGAAAATATGTGTTTGCTTATATGGTCGATGTTTAATGTCGATCTGAATAATATTTCAGTTCTACATTGTAATATCTTTCAAAGGAGTGTTTAAATATACCCGGGCTGATATCGTCTGAGAAAAAGTCGTTATGTATCTCTGAATAACGATAATTCTTTCACATTCTGTTTCATAGTCCACTACTCTTTTACGATATATTCATAAGACATAAATAGAAAGGTAGGTAACTAAATACATATATACATTGGCCCGATCAATGAACATTTCTACTTTAGTTTAGCTTAAGCTTGATGTAGCCATGGCATCACTAGGACAAAGTTGTCTAGCCAATATCAACCCAGAGAAATGTACATAGCAATACTAAGTGTACTACCATACCTTTACAATTGAACAAACAGCACTGGCTTATTGCAAACTTAAAACAGCATTTCAAATGTACCCTTTGAGGTGACTTCAAACGTCGAAGACGATTATCTTGACTACGCTCGGCCATATGGTAATAGGACATTAATAAAACACTTAACCCGCTTATTATGCTAGAAAGGTTGTTTGGAATTTAACATCATAGTTGTTTTGTTCGTTAATGTGTAAAAGCTAACAACTTTCTTATACTTCTTTTTGATATGCAATATATGACTTTAATACATCGACACTATAACAATAACATATATAAACTAGGTAAACCAACATTTATAGAATAAAAACATTTTTGTCAAGATGCAATGCTGGTCATATATCGCTTATCTTATTAAATTAAATTTAAACTGTTTTCAAAGTTTTGACTATATAGTTTGTACATATTAAGACAAAAGTTTCGCCTCCTGCCCGCTATGTTTTTCAACGGAACGAAATTATTTGAACAATGTTAGTAGAATATTACTCAAGGAATAGTTATGCAAATTTATTTATAAATGGTGCAAGTTCTGTTGCACATGAACATTTTTAAAGCTTTTCATCTATCCAGAAAAGGAGAAAGCGAAACGCCTTTCTTTGTTTCTGATGTCAGATAAAGAACGAACATAATTAACAGGGGCCGTATTCATAAAGCTCCTAAGATATTTCCTGAGGAATTCCTTAAATACCCGATTTTCTCCTTAGCTGAGGAAATTCCTTAAGGTCGTATTCATAAAGCTCCTAAGAAAATTTCTTAGGAAAAAATATTGTGTTTTCCTTAAGTGAAAATGTGTGACGTCATAATTAAATTTATTCATTATGTT
>JAUELF010163691.1:0-14762 GCA_031471495.1 Clinocardium nuttallii | reverse complement strand
GAAAAACATGGCCGTCAGAAGAGGGGGGGGGGGGGCTATTTTGCCTTATATGGCTATAGTGAAAACTTACAGAATCTTATCCTCCTAAAGTGTCAGGCCGATTTTCAAATAATTTTGTAGAAATGTTCCTAGGGTGACCCCCTATCAGATCCCTTCAAGCCATGTTGATTGGTCGAAAACAATGGTCGCCTTGGGGTGAGGCTTATATGGCTAAAGAGGAAAAATCAGGTGAGCGATCCAGGGCCATAATGGTCCTCTTGTTTAACAACTGACGCGTGGTTTTATGTCCCACATTTTGAAATGCTTTGTACTTACATTTAAGACGAATTTGCAAGCACAAGTACCAGCTAACTAGTTATTCGTAATACTGTATTGTGAAAATAACTTGGTTACATCTTAAGGATCCCTAAACTCGAAACTAGACCGTTACAGAACCTTGTGAATCTTCGTAAATATATGCGGCAGAGCACTCACTTTGCATATCTAAAATGTGAAAGCATCAATACCGAGACTGTGTTGTACCAGGGACGTAAATAAGATCGTATCTACGTTCCTTGATATACGAACATTTACACAGGTACCGCCTTTTCCTATTTTCAATTGCAATGATCCGATTCGTATATTCGCATGTTTTATGTCAATGTACAACATGTACACACATATAATGGTACAACAAACCATGGCAACCATAGCAATAAGATCCGATATATGTACTACCTTAACGACGGTGTTTATGGGTCATTTAGTGGCGTGATGGGATTTTGTGTTATTCATCCCTTTCAACTCGACAAACACAAAGTAAGTTGCAGGGCTTTGAGTCTTTGTTAGCTATTAATTGTAATGGGGTCATTTGGTTTCTTTGTATTCAGATGTAACTAGTTTGATTGCTTTAAAAGACAGTATGTTTTTATTCAAAACTAATGAGTTTGTTTGTTTTATTTGGATGTTATGCCGTTCTCCACACTGTTACCGTTATATAGGCCGTTCCACGAGAAAACAACAGTGTGGACTTTGCATAAAGTATCGACCCGGATCAGCCTATACCGCAAAGACACCGTGCGCCTCATGTGGAGTTTCTGTTTTAGGACTTGTTACACTATACCCCCGAAACGGAATGTTTCGGTACACTACGAAGAGTCCATTATGTTGGTTTTCTCGTGGAACGGCTCATATCTAAAAATTAAAGACTAGATGAGCTGTAGGCATGTAGCACGACTGTATTCGTCCTGTAAATTGACAATCTCCTTTCCAGACGGTCGTTATCCGCGCTCTTTGACCTTGAACCATACAGTGTAATAGTCTAGAGTTGAAAATTTACTTTCACTTGGTTGCCAATTTATTGAACACTATATATTTTCTATTCACCCTTACCTCGTTATAAAGTTATACTACTACGATTTAGCAGTCACGTGACCCCTTACCGTGTTATGCATTCATCCTGTGACAGTTCCCATTACACGAACTATACTATATGCACGTTAAGAACAAAGCCAGTACCACTTTTTAATATCAGTATAGTCGATTTCCTTGCAGTTGGACACACACGAAGAATACGAGAGCACTCTATGGGGCCCAACATGCGACAGTCTAGACGAGATATTGAGTTCTGTTCAACTTCGCAAACACGATGTGGGCGAATGGCTGTATTTTCCGAACATGGGATCCTACACAGTGCCTCTACAATCTAGATTCAACGGCATGCCATCTCCAGAAATATACTACACATGCTTCGTTGACACATGGTATGTCTTCTCGTTCGAATGTTGTTTTACGATGCTTCCAACATTATTTCAGTTGTATTACGGCGTTTCCTGGTTTCGTTGAAACATGGTATGTTGGTGTTCTCGTTTGAATGTTGTTTTACGACGCTTTCAACATTATTTTAGTTGTGTCATGGCGTTTCCTTTGTAAATTAGCAATATATCTACTACCGTTTTGGGGTTTTTGACAACAATGCATCAGCTGTTATATTTCCCCCGAATCCCGAAGCGCTAGTAAGGGAAGCAAAAACTACTGGTTTTAATTAAGTTTCTATAGTTATTCCATGTCTCAATTGTCATGCTCTTTAAGACAGGTTCATGCCAACAAAATATTTATAAATGAGTGAATTTGTCGAGGTGATTTTTGTTATACCAGTGATTGATTGATTGGTGTTAAACGCCGTTTTCAACACTTTTTCTGTAATATCACGTCGGCCAATTCACCTAGCGATGTGTTTCCTGGATTTCGCATACCGTACCCAACACAAACCTTCCATGTAACTGGCTGCTTTTCCACATAGACTTAGCCCATTGGTGAAAGACGCTTGTCACAGTGACTTGTCAAACGTCAGAAAGAATGTTGGCCGAGCTGGGATTCGAACTCACAACCCTTGATTGACAGCCCGCGTCGCTACCGACTGAGCTACCAGACCAAAACTTCGCTGCAGTACAGCACGCACGTATATTTTGGTCTGATTTCAATGGTTGTGTCGAGGGAAACATAAACTGTTTAAACAAACCAAGCTATTGCCTTGGTAAATAACAGTTGAGCTTCGGTAAATGACGATTGACCTTTGAGCCTTTTGCATCAGAAGATTAAGATTAGCTCGCGTCTGTGTGCCACCGAATAAAGATTTACACCATGTATATGCAATAATCTCATTTCAAAGTATGCAATTTGATCAAAACTGTAATTAATCGAACAAAACTGTTTGATGGGTCATCAGTCAAGCTATTTTAGTAACACTAGTTACTTTATAGGGTCTTTTCCCACCAACCTTAATTAAGGCTAAGTAATATATATATATACTTTTAAAAAACACTTAAAAGCATCTTTCATCCTTTTTTGTTCCCTAATATTTTGTAAAATATGAATGGTGGAATGTATTTAAGTAAATTACTGAGTTGACTAACAATTGTTGAAAATAATAAGAAATATTTTGGCATTTTAATTTGGGAAACACAAGTGATGAAATATGCTTTAACCTAGTGCCAAGTAGGGATGGTGGAATTTTAATCAGCAATGTTTGTTCCAAGGAACATGTAACCCAACTGCTAGCGAAGTCAAAAGTGAAGTACGGAAAGCAGACGACGCGAACATTCAGACACACTTGTAACAAGTTCCGATTTCTTTACAGGCAAAAGGCTTTTCCAGAAGCGTAAACAAATTGATGTCTCCGTAACCCTGTAGATATAATATTATTGAATATAGGATGAATTTTCGCAAATCAACATTTTGTTCTTTTATCGATTTTAGAAAATCTTATGACACAATAAATAGGGAATTAATTAACTACAATGATCCTCTATGGGGGTATTGATCATACTCTTATATAGAAGCAGTACATAACAGAGACATAATATTCTTTCTATGAGGTGGCAAATACACACCCACTGTCGGATTGACAGGAGAAATGGGTTGGAAACCCACAATAGTCCGACAATGGATATGCATTTCCTTAATATGGTCAAAGCTATCTTGTACGGATCCAATCCGGATAAATAAACAAGTAGCACTATGGGCTATCAATAAAGCATCTAGCGCTTGGCATAACTGGTACTTAAATGTCAATAGTTATTTCGATAGGAATGATCTTTCTATATAGACTAATCTAGCATGCCTTGTATTTCGTTCGTTATAAAAACAACTGGTCATCACGTATAAACAATCTTTAGGTTCCTTTGGTCGTGGACGAAATAAACTGCGAACGTATAAGCTATTCAAATCTAATTTTCAAATAGAAGAATATTGTAATATGATCTTACCACCGAGACAACGTTCTAAAATCTGCAAATTCCGACTTGGGGTTGCCCTCATTCGGATTAAAACTGGCAAATACGAAGGTTTACCTGAGGAATCTAGGATTGGTTCTGTTTGGGACACTAACTATATTGAACATGAAAAACAGGTTATGTTCAATTGCCTAGTAAACGATGATGTTAGACGCGATATTTTCTACAAAGTCTATGCTTATAAATGTAAATTTTATATCTATGTCTGATAATGATAAATACTGCTTCTTTTTTTCAAATGTTGATTTGATAAGAATTATTCCAAAATCTGCTTTGTTTCTTTACAAAGACGCCACATATTATTAACACCTTTTATATCATTAGATTTTCTTTTTTCCCTTTTCCTAATTCTTCTGTATCATTATTTTAAGAGTGACGTTATACACGTCATCTGTAATAACTTTGCTAATCCTGTTTGTTTTGATCTGATCTAAACGATGTTTCACGTCATTTTTTTAAATACGTGATTAGCAATGATGTTCTCTTTTTTTCTATTCGCTCCATAAAACAAATGTGAGTGTATATGTATTTCCAACGTTTTAATGCAATGTGTGGAATTATGTTTATATTAATTCCTCATCTCTTATTGCTCCATTTCGGAGTGGCATTGTACTGTATGTTGTTTTGTATATTTTAGACTAAATGTTATATTGTGTGTACACTGATGAGATGTAAATAAAAAATATTGCCTAGAATATTTTCGTTTGATCAGTGTATAATGACTTCTTATCATACTGTAATAAAGCAGAAATTTGGTAATATTTTTCTTGTTGTTTTATTTTATTGAAAAAATGTGCTCTTAAATATTTTACTCCATACTTTTTTTATTACTTATTTTGAAATATTTTCCAGCACCCAATACAGAACAGAACAGAATTATATTTGTTATAAGTAAAAACAATACTTAAAAAAAAAAATAGAGAGGCAACGAAGAACACATACATTTAATATACATTACAATTTGATTGTGAAATTGTCACTTTGAGATCCTGCGTGTATATTGATCAAATAGTCTTTATTTTATTCAAGATAACTCGATTATTTGATGATCTTTGTATAGCCAATAGTTAGTTGAACCTAGATCATTCAATATCGTTTTATAATAAAGGCCCCTTAGTCCATCATAGTTTATAGTATTGATTACGTTAACATTTTATAAATTCATTTAATTATTGAGTTATTATTTGAATTCAAAACTTTAGTTCAATATTTAATAATGTTTTATTTTCTTAAAATTGACACGTAAGAAGAGTTCAGATAACTCGTAACGAGCAATCTGGATTTGCCCAGCACTGGAGCGTATACAGCAAGACGTTAAAAGGTCAATTTGAGTATGTGCTCTGAAATATTTACTCCATAAATATGGATTTTACTGCATCAATAACAAGCTTGCATTTGAAAACAGTTTAGAAGAGTCTAGATAGTAATATAAAGTTAATTCCCTTTATATCATAAAATATGTGGGTTTTTTATTATCTGAAAACAGTGTATAAAGAGTTCAGATAAAATCGGAACACTTTATGCACTGTTTTCTACTCTGTCAGTTAATAATAAGTGGTGAATTAATGCTTTGAATCTAATAACATCCAATAAAATGGAAATTATAATTTTTTTTATATGCATTTTAAGTATTTTTTCTCATTCTTAAATAATTAGCATCATTAAACAAATACATTATTTAAACAGATTGTTTTATGTTATTAGCATGTCTTCCAAATATGGGCCATATGTGTTTGGGCCATAACTTCCTGATACCGTATGTCTGAATACTTCAGTATGTATATTCCAGTTCTAAGCCGTCCTTATTGTCCCATCGGTTGAGGTCAAAGGGAAGTAAATCGGATCGGCTTGCCGGGCAGATAATGTTGTCTAGGGGATTTCAGATGAATTCATAAAAAAATAAGACTGAAGTAATCTCCCATTGGACAATAATTATTTTGTTGAAAGTTGAAAGTGTTTATAATAAAGTTGAATACCGTTTGACTGATTTGTGATCAAAACATTGTTTACTTTTAGCTTTATTGACAGCTTAGGAGCCATTTTCAGAACAACATGTATTTTCTTTAATTGCAAGTAAATTTCACTGCGGAATAAGGATGACCTTTGATTTGACGCCATAGCTAAACAAAAATGGATGGATAGCATGCATGTTTGTTGTGCTTTTTAGGTGGTTTTTATGATGAACTTTGATTGGATATAGGTTGTTTGGCTTCTATTGAATATTAGGAAAGAGCCATAGCCAAAAACGCTATAATGGTCGCCTATGGAAAATGAATTGCTTCCCTCTGACCTAAATAGACTTGGTTCTTATGGGGAAGTCACTCTGTAAATAGAAATACATATTTCGGTAAAACCAACAAATCCCTATCTTTTATGATGGAGACATTTCCCTTCCGCAGACAACTTTTGAAAAGAAAAATAATTTGATAATGTTGAGCAATGCTTCCTTTTGAAGCCTTTCTAACAATCGACAAATCTGCTGTAGACACTCAGCCTTGGCAGCTTTGAAAATATATAAAGCAGAAACATGAATAGTGCCTATAAATAATGAATTGCAAAGAGTTGTAAACAATGAAACAAAAGGAGAAAGTGCCTATTATGAGCCTTTTCTCATATTTAGTCACAATGTTTTCGAAAGTCTTCTGCTGTAGATAGGTCAACATGCGTCTAATAGTGGGAAAGGGTTATCACGTGATATCTGCTCTCTGTCAACAATGAACACATGTTGTAGACACATCAGGTACCTATAACCAATGAAGTGGGCTTGAGGAGCCGACGACAAAGTGGTCCAAACCAGTTTACCTCCCTTGCATTACTAACATGGGTGAACAAAGGAACATTCAACCTGTTTCAATGGTGCTTTACGTCGCTTTCAACATTATTTCAGTTACATCACGTTGTTTCCTGGGTAAATTACCAGTACATCTGGTAGTGTTTATTCTGACACGTATACATAGGTCTTTATGCTATCATTACAATTTGTGACTTCTTAAACCCTTGGCCACACTTTCTGACTCATCTGCAGCAGATGTTTAAATGTCACTTTTAGTAACAATGTTAACAAATATATTCAATAGATTTAAACAGTTTATATAGAGATATTCCCCACTTCTGCCGACATGATTTCAAAGTCATTTGCTGATAATGTGTTGTAAGTGGGATAACAGTCTGACCAATGTAATAAGTATAGCTTCTATTGATTTGAAAACGTCTAAAGGAAAAAAACATTAACTGTTTGGAAAATTGTTTTGATACAGAATTGACAACAATGTAGGAAAAGAAGTCATTTTTAACAAGAATATTTCAACAGAAGGCAAATGTCGAAATTGACCTTCATGACTCACATGCTACCCTTTCCGACATACAACTAATTTGCAGCAGACGACTTTGAAAACAGTTTGGCAAAAACATGGGAAAACATGTGCCAAATTATTTTCAAATCAGGCCAGTACTTTTGCACAAGAAGATTTTTTAAGTTTTACTATACACATATAAGTAAAATAAGCTCTGCCCTCCAGGCAGCCATTTTTGAATAGATCGGAATTATTTGAACTATCTTGGTATAGGGTCACCCAAGTACAATTATTTTCAAATTCAGCTTGTACATTTGGAAAAGAAGACATTTAAAGTGTTTACACGTCTCTCATTCTGATGCCACAGCAACCAATGTTCATTATGTAATTAAATTATTTGGACAGTTTTAAAAGAGGCCCACCTAAAATCATGATTTTGAAGTTTGTGCATTGGTTTAGGAAATGAAGTTGTTTGTTGGGAAATGTGAATAGACAGACAATACAGATGACGACGATGCGTGATTACAATAGGTCCACCCGCACTTCGTGCTCAGGTGAGCTAAACAGTTGAAAACATTTTGGCAAAAGGGGAAATTGCTCATATTTTCAAAAGTTGTCTGCAGCAGCGACATCAAAAAGCCTAGGAAATTGTTAATCTGAATTATCTTTTACATAAGAAATCTGTATAAAAAAAATCCAGTAAAACACTTCCTCATTGGAGGAGGATTCCGACGCATCGGCAGCAGACAACTTTTGTAAAACATTTTGGCAAAAGGTGAAATTGGTCATAATGGTTTCTTTTGAACATTTGTATATAGATTTTTGGAAGCAATTCTCCAGGAAGTAGACATTGAGCGTGATAAATTCAGAATGAAAGCTTGTTTCCCAATCAATGTAAAATAAATATTTGTTTACAAATAGAAGTTTCATCTTTTTTTGCCTAGATGTTTTCTAGATCTGTTGCATGTGGGAAAGAATAATCAAAGTTTTGCCAGACATTAGTCTTACTCTGTAGCTCTCCAATGCATTTCCACAACAGTAGACTGAGTTTTAAATACGTGTTTATTCACCTCAAATTATTGAATTATGCTTCTCTTTTCTTCAATGTTTCTGTTCGAACTCAATCACTCATCAACAACCTCGGGTAGATATCTACACAGGAATTATCCCAGTAATGGTGGACGTCGCCGCAGTCAACCTGTTAAGAAGATATTATTACTTTGACAAGTCGTTCACAATTCAACAGCTAATATAGAAGTTCAGTATCACTTTTATGTAACCCTTTCGCTGATCAGGACATTTGATTCCTACGAATCGGTCTAATTTTGAAAACATTAAGATGACCGAAAATTACCCATAAAGAGAATTACATAAATATGTTTGTATTCTTCGGAGATTAACATGGATATGTTTGTATTCTTCGGAGAATTACATGTATATGTTTGTATTCGTCGAAGTATTATAGAATATGTTTTTATTATATGCCTGTACATTTTCCGGTGGAAATACATGCAGATTGACATGCGCAAATACACCACGACAGATTAAAATTCCGTATCTACATGCGGTGTAAATACAAGATTATGACGTCAGACAGTGACGTGTACAGTTTGATGACGATACTGGGAGGGGCATAAGTAATGGGATGTATTATGGGCGTGGCGTAATCATTGTAGCAATATTCATCTGTCCTTCATAATCTTAATTTCACGTTTAATAAAATGTAAACTCAATACAAAATTAATTGAATGTGTATATTTGTAACTTTTTTCGCTCTTCATAGAGTGTAGGTATATAATAAAAGGAATATTATATTGTGGGCGGATAAATGAGTACGTATTAACGACGCGTAGCGTGGAATACGAACTCATTTAACCGCCCCACAACATAATATTCCGTATGTATTCTCCGAGAATTACATATTTATGATTGTATTCTTCGGATAATTAAATGTATATGTTTGTATTCAACAATAAATAGTTTGTTGCAGGAGCGATAAATGAGTCGTATTGCAAGACTTCGGTCAGGTAAGATATCAATTTTTCACGCTACTAGTGGTCGTGCAATACGAGCCGATTTATCGCTCCTGCAACGTAATATTCCGTATGTATTCTCCGGAGAATTACATGTATATGTTTGAATTACATGTATAGGTTTGTATTTTCCGGAAAAGTACATGTATATGTTTGCATTCTTCGAAGAATTACATCTATATGTTTATATTCTTCAGAGAATTACATTTATATGTTTATTCTCTCCGGAGAATTACATGTATACGTTAATATTATCCGGAGAATTACATGTATATGTTTATATTATCCGGCGAATTACATGTATATGTTTATATTATCCGGAGAATTACATGTATATGTTTATATTATCCGGAGATATACATGTATATGTTAATATTATCCGGAGAATTACATGTATATGTTTATATTATCCGGAGAATTACATGTATATGTTTGTGTTCTTCGGAGAATTACACGTCTATGTTTGTATTATCCGGAGAATTACATGTATATAATTGTATTATCCGGAGAATTACATGCACATGTTTGTGTTCTCCGGAAAATTACATGTATATTGTTGTATTCTTCGGAAAATTACATGTATATTGTTATATTATTCGGAGAATTACATGTATATGTTTATCCTCTACGGAGAATTACATGTATATGTTTATATTATCCGGAAAATTACATGCATATGTTTGTATTTTCCTGAGAATTACATGCATATGTATGTGTTCTCCGGAAAATTACATGCATATGTTTGTATTCTCCGGTGAAATACATGTATATGTTTATGTTATCCGGATAATTACATGTATAAGTTGGTATTCTCCGGTGAATTACATGTATATGTTTATATTCTCCGGAGAGTTACATGTATATGTTTGTATTATCCGGAGAATTACATGTATATGCTCGTATTATCCGGAAAATAACATGTATATGTCACATGTTTAATTATATGTTTGTTTCCTTCGGAGAATTACATGTATATGTGTGTATGCTTCGGTGAATTACATGTATATATATGTTTATATTTTTCGGACAATTACATGTATATGTTTATTTTCTTCGGAGAATTACATGTATATGTTAGTTAGTATTCTTCGGAGAATTACATGTTTATGTTTATTTTCTTCGGAGAATAACATGTATATGTTTGTTTTCTTCGGAGAATTACATGTATATGTCACATGTTTATGTTTTTATTCTTCGGGTACATTAAACATTAATGTTGCGAAAAAGAAACACACAGTTATATATTTGTGTCTTTTATTTTGATATCAAACAAGTTATTTTGTTCTTGAAAGTTAATTATACAAATTGTATTTTGTGTTTTATCTATGATCATTCATGTATGTGTACCCACAAACATTGACCCTTTTTTATAAATTATAAATACCATGTTATGTAGATATCAGGCCACGATTCACATGTTAGTATTTGCATTGTCAGTTTAGTGAACTCTATATTTTCTTAGCACACTTATAGTCCGATTTTACGCATTGATCCGTGACAGAGGTTAATTAATAGTGATTTATTGCAGGTATTCAATAACTGTATAAATCTCGACATACTAGGACGCACGTGATAATATTTTTTAATGTATTTTGCACAATAAGCATCAAGTCACGATTCACATAGCTGCTGGTTCAATAACACAACTTACCTTCAAACAGTATATTACATTATGTCTGAGGCCAGTGTAGGCAGCAATGAAGGCTGTTGCGATCTTCTTAAGAAGGGCATTTTAAGAGAGGGAATAATTTATGAGTGTTGAATGAATTATATATTTAATTCATTTTGTAATAATTGTGTATCGGATGTTTACCAAGATATTCACGTTAATTGTGAGAATTTTAAATATATGTACATATTAATATAAATGGACACATTTATAATAATTGTTAATATGTTAATGAAAATAAAACCATTTGAATTCTGGGTGGAAGTCATGTATTAAGATGATGAACTGATGTTTTATGTTTTTCAACTGGTAGCTTACTCAAAACGTGACCGACAGACAGATAATGTAGACATGTTCCCATTGTGCCTCCCTGCCAAGACCGACAACACAAACAATCAGACATATGGGCTAACAAGTTTGAATTATTGACGAGCACTTTTGTTTGTTTGGGGCTTACCGCCACTTTCAACAACTAGAGTTATATCGCCGCGGACATCACAGAGGATATTGGTCCCACATCCTATATATCGAGATAAAGATATATATATATGGTATGAAACCAAAACCAACCCGCTTGCTGGAGCTCAATTTAACCGGACAGCACGCGGCTATATGCGTGCTTATTTACACAGCAAGATATAACATCAAATACCATACATTGTTCACACGCGCACACTGAATAGAACATGTCAGTTGGGATGTCGGATAGTGTTGAACCGGACATGCACCCGACATGTAATGCAAAGAATACGCGTGCACATGAATAGTCCATATATTACTATACATTTATATATATATTCAAAGAAAAACATAATTTATACATATATGAACAACCACAATCACCTATATGAGAGCACGCTTGTTTGCTTGTGCTTGAACATGTGTGAAAGCGTGCATGCGTGCGTGCATGCCAGCGTGTGGGTGTGCATGCGTGCGTGCGTACGTGCGTGCTTGAAATAATACCGTTTGTGGGTTATCCTTGTTGAAACACAAGGATCGACGGTTTCGAAATTGTGTATTTAGTAAACACTATATATGATAACAACTCTTTATTTAACGAATTTTCGACTAACTTGGTCTTTATCAAGATTAAAATTATTCAACGGATATTTAACGGATATTTAAGTGCAGTCCATCTTTGTTTCGAAGAGATTAGGTTGTGATGAAAAGACGTCGTCAAGGCAATATGACGTCAGTTCCGTCGTAGCGTCATATGTTTCCCGTACGTTTCCTTCTGCTGAAAAACGATCTTATGGATAAATGTATATCTTCCCTTCTCGTGATAATACGCGCCTTTCCATCATGCAGGACTCTCACATATGATGAGTCATTCAGCATATGAAAATAAATAAATGATATCTGGCAGAAGTGTGTATAAAAACCCGCAACTCATATTACATAATTACGTATAACAACAACAATAACGATATATCAGTATTGCCTTTATTATTATTATCATGGTAGACCTATAATTTGATTGATTGGGATTTAACGCCGTTTTGAACAATTTTTCAGTCACAACAACGCGGCCAGTTCACCTACCCATGTGATTCCTGTTTTTTTCTAACACCAGTACTCCACATAACACTCTTCTCAAGCAACCGGCTGCTTTTCCACATAGACTAAGTCTATTGGAGAAAGACAACTGACGCATGTCGCATTAACGCTTTATCAAACGTCAGAAAGAATGTTGACCGAGCCGGGATTCGAACTCACAACCCCTGGGTTAACAGCCGCGCCACTACCCACTGAGCTATCAGGGATAGGCCTATAATTCGAAACCACCGCCTTAAACAGTTGGTACAAAGAACTGGCCATAATACTATTATTGAAGAGTATCGATATCAATTTTATTATCATTTTATTCAATGTAATTGTATCACTTATGGTGAGATTATTAATGTATGTGAACAGGGCTTCCCTATTCACATTTACTTGAAGGCGAACTCTTTATTTAATGCTCTTATACTATATATATCCATTTCATCTCGTTATTCGGTGATAAATGTCCGACTCATTTATGAGTCTCTTTAGGAGATTAACATTTCTTAATACTGTGAACCTAAGATTCGAAACCACCGCCTCGGTCAGTTGATAAAAAACCGGCCATAAAATAAATTGGAAATTTAAATTATTATTATCAACATTATTATTTTATTATTATTGTTATTATACTATTACAACTATTATTTATATTACCGCTGCTAGTATTAGCATTATAACAACAACAACGACAACAGCAACAACAACAACAACAACAATAATTATTATTATTACTATTATTATTACCACTATTTTTATTATTATTACTCTTATTATTATTTAAATAATAACGTTATTATAACAGAACACTATTAATTCGATTTAATACTACAACCTTGCGGTAATTTAGTGTCTATTTTCTTTATCCACTCTTCTTCGACCAACAGTCTGTATTGCTTTTCATCACCGTGCAATCTTTGCAGAACTACTACACCAACGTCTGCCTCAGTGTGACCCGAACAATGACGATTGCTCGGTTTCTCTGCCCCCAAGCGAACATCCCGCTTATGTTCAGTGATACGTTCTTTAACCGATCTTTCCGTTTCGCCTACATAAACCGTCTTATTACATCGCCTACAGAGGAGTCCATACACTACATTACGCTCTGAACAATCGACATTACTTACCACCTTATATGATATTTTTCCACTAGTATCAAGCACATTGTCTTTATGTAAACACTGGCAGATAGTGCAGGTACATACACTTTTAGAAGCACGAAGTGCTTTATTTGTTTTACCATGAACAAGTACATCACTGATGTTGGTGTCTCTTCTAAAGGCAAGTAGAGGAGGTTTATGAAAAATCTGCTTCATCCGCTCGGACCGATACAATACCTTCTCATGCTTTCTAAAAATATTCCTAACATCTGGTAACAGTTTAGAGAAAGTCAAGACTAAGGGAACTCGATCATTGCTCTTATCTTTACGTTCTGGTCGTAGTAATTTCTCTCTGTCGAGTTTATCAACCCTCTGAAGTTGGTTTTCTATATGACGCCCACTATAACCCCGCTTCTGAAGTTGATGTTTTAATTGCATTCTGTGTTTAGTATAGTCTTCTTCTCTGTCGCATATTCCTTTCAACCTTAAGCCAAGGCCTTACGCCAGTGCTTTCTTAGTGTGATTCGGATGACATGAATTGCTTTGAATGTATATTTGTCTATCAGTTGGTTTTTTATAAAGATCTGTAAAGATTATCCCACCCTCTTATTTCACCCAAGTATCCAAAAGTTCAATTTTATGCGCATCGCAACGCAACTCTATTTTGATGTTCCTGTGTATGCTGTTAGCGTAATCAGCGAACTTCTCCAATGATTTGGTCGATCCAAACCAAATACCAAATCCATCATCTATGAACCTTTTGTGAAAGAACGGTTTATTTTCATATTCTAAAATTCTTACCTAATTTAGACCCTATTGCTATACGTTTTGTTTATATATACTACTAGTGTAGTCCTACTAGTGTAGTCCTACTAGTGTAGTCACACTAGTATAGTCCCACTAGTGTAGTCCCACTAGTGTAGTTCCACTAGTATAGTCCCACTAGTGTAGTCCTACTAGTATAGTCCAACTAGTATAGTCCCACTAGTGTAGTCACACAAGTGTAGTCCTACTAGTATAGTCCCACTAGTGTAGTCCCACTAGTGTAGTCACACTAGTATAGTCCTACTAGTGTAGTCCTACTAGTGTAGCCCCACTAGTGTAGTTCCACTAGTGTAGTCATACTAGTGTAGTCCCACTAGTATAGTCCCACTAGTGTAGTCGAACTAGTGTAGTCCAACTAGTATAGTCCCACTAGTGTAGTCAAACTAGTGTAGTCCCACTAGTATAGTCCCACAGTGTAGTCCCACTAGTATAGTCCCACTAGTGTAGTCCCACTAGTGTAGTCGCACTAGTATAGTCCCAATAGTGTAGTCCCAATAGTGTAGTCCCACTAGTATAGTCCCACTAGT
>JAUELF010163580.1:0-14763 GCA_031471495.1 Clinocardium nuttallii | reverse complement strand
TGTCAAACCAATCGCCACAAAAATGAATGCTGACATTTCTGTTCAAATAATGATGTGTTTGTTAGATCAGTCAGATATAGTACGTCACAGACAAACATGGATCAGTGGAATAATTGTAGGGGATACTGAGATAAGTGTCTCTGTGACCAGGTTAAGTGTATTAAGAAACATATACATTATTAAATAGAGTTGAAAACATTGTGGCAAAATGAGAAATTGTTCATCATGTTTTCAAAAGTCTTCTTCTTAATATACGGTCCCTTCTTGAATTGTCAAAAAACTTCAAATGAAGTCAAGGAAACTTTAAAATTACGCTTTGCGTTTTCCAAGATCCGCTGTGGTCGAGTGGTTAGCGTCGGGGATTTTGAAACTGAGTGTCCCGGGTTCGATCCCCAGTCGCGGCCCTACGACCGCCGAGTGTATTTGTTTACCCAGGGATTATGAATGAGTGAACTGTCGCCGCGATATAACTGAAATAATGTTGAAAGCGGCGTAAATCCCCAAAGAAATCAAATGAAATGCATTTACCACTGTTGACTTCCGGGCACACTTGGTGTATCAAACACGGTGATTTGTGGCCTTAACCTATGACGTCATTGGAAACCGCAATGTCGGCAAAAATTAATGACGAGAACACAATGGCATGACAGAAAACTCAAAATATTTGCTTAAATTTACAGATATCTGACCGACATTTACTTTTTCTGGTTTATCTTGAATTGCTTTCGTATAAGCAATGAATACCACATTTATTGTGAGTATAGATATGTAGACGTTCGTTGTACATTTATTGTTGTATGGGTCCTGGCATGGTGAATTTGGTGGGTGGGGTAATATAATTGTTGTTGCTTATTTGTGGCACCTTAGTTCTACATGATTTGTTGGAAATGCACACTTATTTTCTCCATTTTTTTAAATTAATTGGAACGGTCATATGTATAACTAGTGTGCTTATCTTTCCTGGCACAGACGCCTTTTGAAAACATCAATATTATTGTAGCCCCAGTCCAGACATCATTACACCTCCAATGTTTCAGCTATATATATGGCATTTAATGATTTTCTTCATGATATATTTTCAAAAACGACATCCCAACCAATTTTCAACGGCGTCACAATAAGGGAGGCAAGACCATTTTTTTTGTTTGATAACCAATAGCAAATTTAGCTAATCCTGTATGCATGTAGGAAATAAGTGTGGTCAAATGTTTGTTACATAATGTTGATACACTAAATGACTAATTGGGCAATGTGTCTTTAGCCATACGATAATCGATAATTAAACAAACTGTTCTGATTTTGATAGTTTCCAAAATGATCATCATTTAACCCTTCTCCACCTGTAGTGTACCATAGACATAGTTTGTATCGGAAGATGGTTTGACAGCTACGTATCCCCCTGAGGTGTCATGAAGTGGCACTTTTTTAGTAACAGTTGTAAAATAATTCTTTGGGGGACATCCCAGACATTCATCCCCCTCTCCACCACCCCAATGCAAAAATCGCGCTGTTGTAATTCATGTTAACCCTTTCCCACTTGCAGACACTTTTTGACACATCTGCAGCTCTCTATTTCTGAAAACATTGTGGCAAAAAGGGAGAATGCTCATATTATTATGTCGAATCATAGACATGATAGATATTTTCCACATTTTTGCCTACATCATGATTACATATTTTCAAAGTCCTCTGATGAAGATTTGTTGTATGTGGGAAGTATTATTAACCCTTTCCCTCATAGAGACGCTTTCTGACGCCTCTGCAGCAGACAGCTTTTTGAAAACATAGTGACAAAGAAGAAATTGCACAAAACGTGCAATTTCTCCTTTTGTCACAATGTTTTCAACTTTTAGTCATAGGTTATTCAATTAATTATAGATATTTTCTTTTCAGAATTGTCGTATGAGGGAAAGGGTTAAGGCTCCAGTGACATGTTGAGACTGCACGTGCTTGCGCGAGTTCCAATGCTCGCATGTGACCGTAACAGGATTATGATTCTTTTTGCACATGAATGTGGCAAGCCGTTTTACAATTAACTTGTCAATTTTAAAGACATATCTCTCTAACGTAGAGAAGAAGATATGTCTTCAACTGTTTCTAAAAGTTTGATAGACATTTGTTATACGTTTATATATCTTCCTTTTTTAAATAGATTTTTCTCTAACGTGAGAGATATCTCTATAACTTTGAGAGATATCTCTTTAAACGTTGTGTATAGCGATCTTTGATTGTTTCTTCATTCCTTTGTTTAGGTCATTCGAATTCTTTCGGTGTTAACGGGACTCGCGTCGAAGTCAATAATTAACACACTCTGTACATGTTCTTTGTGCGCGATGTGATTACGATCTATTCTGTTTGATCCAACTCTCAACTTAAAGTCAAAAATGTTTGACCTAATAGCAAGTATGAAGAATTGACGTCAACATATCTGACATATACGTGCTTGTGTTTTACTAAATGGAATAAGAAGGATGCTTTGAGATAATTAGATGAGGTATTATTATCAATGAATATGTCATCGAATTTCAAAAGGCAATTTGGGTAAATCTGACACAGCTCAGGGGACATCTACTTATCTGGCAGATATATATATATATAAAAAAGATATCTCTGTCTAAAATAGACACATTTCTCCAATTATTAAAAAGAGATATCTCTATATTTAGTGGTACATATTCTTAAGTTGAAGAGATTTCTCTATATTAAGGGATATTTATTCTTAAGTTGAAGAGATATCTCTCTATTTAAGGATATATATATTCATAATTTGAATAGATATTGCTTTATTTAAGGATATAAATTCATAAGTTGAAGTGATATTTCTCTATTTAGGGATATATATTAATACGCTAGAGATATACCTATTTTACCTAATAGACTGTAAAACGGTTTGCCAAAAAAAAAAAAGATTTAATGTTTGTTCGTCTTCTACAGGCTGACAATGCAGTAGATAACTTGTGAAAACATTCAGGCAAAATAAGAAAGTGCTCGTAATGAGTCGAAGAGTCTGAAAAGGTTGCGACTATGTATAGTATACATTCTCGGTGTTACGGAATGCAAATAGGACACCCCTGTTTAGCCAGAAGCGCCACGCATATTAACAACCTATTTACCTGTAAAATAATAGTTTGTGTAATGGTATTGTGCAAGGAAAATCGTATCAATGAAAAGCAAGCTTTGAAGTGCCTCATTAAATACGCCTAGAAACTATTTCTGGAGTTTGCGTACATTCCTGAGGTTCGGGGGGAAATTTACAATTCACTGATTCAAATCTTATGTGATATAATAGTATATCAAATCGACTTGTCAAAACATAAACCTTTTCTGGCAGAGTATGAGCGCTTTGTCCATTTCCCACAATCGGTGTTCAACACCATTTCATAATTTAACCCCCACCCACTTAAGGAGATTTTGTTTTTCTTCAGATGTTTGTCGTCTGCTGTATATTTTGTTTTTCTTCAGATGTTTGTCGTCTGCTGTATATTTTGTTTTATGTGGAATAGGGATAAAAAGCAGTCTCGAGCCTGGGCTTCCGTATAAAGAATGAATGACGGCATACGTAAACAGACTTCCTGGACTTTTTTTGTGCGCCAATCGAAGATCCAGATTACCATTCGCCTGTCTTATCAGGATCTACCCTGTTCGCCATTTAATCGTTCTCATATCCGGGAGATACTCGTTAACTAAGCTGAATAAGGCGCTCGTCAAGGCTCGCGGCATTTCATCGTTTAAACTCGTTTAATGAAAGTTATAATAAATAAGCACACATGGAATATCCTCTCTATATATGTTAGTCTTGGTTCATAGAAATTAAGCCGCGCACTTTGATCGTTAACAGAAACACATAAATATTCTCTAAATCAACAAGATCACGATTCAACAATTATAGTCTACTAGTAATTTAATTGGTAGGGGATCTCTACAAAGATATCCAAAAAATAGTGTTTTGGTTGTATTATTCGTTCGTTATTTGTTTTAAATTCTTTGAAGAATTATCAGATTTGTTTTTTATCGTAAATAGTATCGAAGTAACAGCTAAGTAACAAGACTCAATGATTAAGAGCGTAGATATAATACAATTAATGTGCAATAAACTTTAATCTGTCATCTAGTTAAGTTATGTAAACTGGGTCGTTTTAAAAGTTTTATAGTTTTAGGGCAAGAAGGTTATTCGATCTTAACTGATATCAGATATCGGTACACTAGGCCTACAAACGTTCTGCAACGCAATATTTAATTTATTATATACAGGTCTAGTAAAATTATCGTGACGGAATAAAAATAAAAATTAGTTTCAATAACGAAAAAAAAAAAAAAAAATCATGTATGCGTGGTGTGTGAAAGGCATTGCCTATTGAACAATTTCCAATGACGTCACATAATGTTTCCGTGACGTCCCATTACCATATTTGGTACCGTATTTTACTAAGTCAAAAATGTTATTTATTATAAACCTGCACATTTTCCTTGCACACATATATGCAAAAAGTCACGCCCAAATACAACACGAACGATCTAAATTTGGTATTGCACCAGGACAAAAACGGTCATGTGACGTCATTGGAATATGATGTTACGTCATTAAACAGTATTCACGCACAACACATTATGCATCTTCGCAAGCCAAGGATAATTCGTTCATTACATTGCCATAAGTACTTATGGGAATGCAAATGTACAAAGTAGCCTTGGCTAGCGAAGATGCACATTATGTTGCAGTAGCGATACTCGGATTAGTATCGTCTATTCGGAGGGTGAAGAAAATTGACATTCCTCTGGTATTTTTGGACTCGCGAGATTTCAATTATTCCACGCGTCTGGCAGTTAAAAACAAAAAGACGCATAGTTACTGCAACATAATCATCCCTATTTATTCACGAACAAACAACGTCCTAGGGTTGTACGGGAATATTATCAAAATATTCAAACATTTATTACTGTTGTAAAGGCAACACTAGTTGTCTGTATAAAAAATGGCTAATCTAAAAACTAAATGAAACTATGCTGTTAAAAAGCAATACGTTGAATATTGCTGTTACGAAAAGACCACCAACTGGCTATAAGAACTGTTTGTGTTCTTTAATGATGAATTTGTGAGAAAATCTCGAGATATTCATAAATTGAGCCGTCTCGCGACAAAACCAACATTATGGACTCTGCGTAAAGTGCCGACCTTGATACGCTTACGCATGCCGCGCAGGCTTACCTGGGTGGACACTGTTCGCCTCCTGTGGATTTTCTGTTTCAGGAATAATTGCTCTATACCTCTATCCCCCTGAGACAGAATGTGTCGGCCCAGTTCAGTCTGCGCGGACAGCGCAGGCTGATCTGCTCGATACATTACGCAGATGCCATAATGTTGGTTTTCTCGCGGGACGGCTCTTTTGTGAAACAAATGTTATCAATGAATAAACATTATCAGTTTTATGTCATCCAAATATTTATATATCACATTTTAATGATATGAAGTATAATGGAAACTGTTCTAGGAATTATTTTTAGAAATATTCTTTAACTTCAATAGTGTATTTAATATTAATTGAATTGCGTATTAGGAAAACCTGATAAAACACACACAACATTCAACAAACTAATATATATATAGTGTATGCTTAAGTGGGTGCATGCATATTGTCATAACACACCCTATATGATGGTAATCTTATTAATACAACTCCTTACTACAAATATATAAATAATGTTATGTATTGTGGGCCGGAGGCCTTTATTTACAAAATAAAACTTTTGTATTTGTATTGTATTTGTATTTGTATATAGATGGCGAGTACTAGTCAAAAACTGTTATTTGATTGGTTGTTGCGGCTAGCATATATCACAGTGCTCGATGCGTTAGTACATCCTGAAAATACCCTGATGTTAAATGAAAACAGGGAACGTACGTTCATAGTTGATATAAACACACTGATTACAATTTCCTCGGTATTGGCCAAGTAAACTTAGACAGGAAAAAACAAACGTCGAATAATTTAGGCAAGTGTAAAACAATACAAATAAAAGTGCACATATGAACCGTCCCTCGAGAAAACCAGCACTATGGAATCTGCGTAATGTATCGACCAGAGCAGCTTGCGCTGTTCGCACAGACTGATCCGGGCGACATATTTCGTCTCCGAGGGATAGAGGTATAGAGTAATGATTCCTGAAACAGAAAATTCACAAGAGGCGAAAAGTGTCTGTCCGGGTTAGCCTGCGCGGCATGTTTAGACTGATCCGGGTCGATACTTTGCGCAGAGACCACACTGTTGGTTTTCTCGGGAGACGGCTCATATAATAAATCAAAGGTACAAGTTTGAATTTATATGTCTGTTCAGATAATCGTATCCACCTACTCAGTCTAGTGAGAATCTACACAAATTGTTTATACTCTTTATACAAGCTTGTATAAATGATATAGGAACAGTCACTAGTCAACTTGTACATTTTCTCATGCTCTGGTTCATATGTCCTAAATGTGCAATGTTTGTCAGAGGCTTGGTACAGATTCTGATCAAACAGCAGGGATGCACATGGTGATCTACATTTGAGCCGCCCCGTGAGAAAACCAACATTGTTGACTCTGCGTAAGGTATCGACCCGGATCAGCCTTAGCATGCCGCGTATTTACCCGGATATATACTTTTCGTATCCTGTGGATTTTATGTTTCAGGAATCATTACTCTTTACCTCTTTCCCCCTGAGACGGACATGTGTCGGCCCGGATCAGTCTGAGCGTACTGCGCAGGCTGATATGGGTCGATACATTACGCAGTGGCCACAGTGTTGGTTTTCTCGCGGGACGGTCTATCGCCAATGTCATGTGATGTGTAATGACGCTCGTTCGTTTGAAAGTCTATGTTTAAGAACAAAGCATGTCTAACACAATCAACATCAGTTATGAGCATGAACAATTTGTACGGAATTTATGGTTGTGCGAAATTCTTGGTATACGAGTAGTTTTAAACTATACCAAATGATGCACATCAAAGATCTTAGAGTATAATGCTCACATAAACTTTCATCTAAAAGATTGTGCAATATAATACGGAACATTAAACTAGTATTGCTAAACCTCCTACACTCAGCCTTTTCCCTCATACGAAAATTCTACAGCAGACGACTTTGAACATATTTTATCAAAACATAGACAATCTCTATAATTGAATGGATAATCTTTGACGAAAAGTGGAAAACACTGTGTCAAAAGGAGAAATTGCTCGTTTTGAGCAATTTCTTCTTTTGTCACTATGTTTTCAAAAAGCCGTCTGCTGCAGAGGCGTCAGAAAGCGACTATACGAGGGCAAAATTTTCGATCAATGCAAATTCGTTCAATCTAATTTTGGTCTACATTTATCGCTACTAAATTTATAGGAAAGTTTTCTTTCTTTCATGAATATTAAATATGTTGATATAAATCAGTGACCGTTTTACAAACGACGGGAATTTCAGCAAAACAGTGTTTATATGAGAGGACTATCAAGTGTCTATTGTGTCAACTATTTTTTTATCATAATTATATCATTCGACTTTTATTGATTTCCATGCTGAATTTCTGCGACTGGTAGCATCACCATTGAGTTATAATAATTTCTATCATATGGATTGAAATACCTTTAATGCCTTTTGGTAAATGCGAGGCGAACAGTGTGAATCACGAGTGTTGCACTCTGGCTTTGGTGAACTTAGGCAAACGAAGTTTAAAATCGAGCATCACGACGTATGAGAATGTTGTTTAAATTTGTACAACGTAAACTTTATTTAAAGTCATACATAACGACAAATGTATACGTTATTTAAAGTCGTACATAACGACAAATGTACACGTTATTTAATGTCATACATAACGACAAATGTACACGTTATTTAAAGTCATACATAACGACAAATGTACACGTTATTTAATGTCATACATAACGACAAATGTACACGTTATTTAAAGTCGTACATAACGACAAATGTACACGTTATTTAATGTCATACATAACGACAAATGTATACTTTATTTAAAGTCATACATAACGACAAATGTACACGTTATTTAATGGCATACATAACGACAAATGTATACTTTATTTAAAGTCGTACATAACGACAAATGTACACGTTATTTAATGGCATACATAACGACAAATGTACACGTTATTTAAAGTCATACATAACTACAAATGTACACGTTATTTAATGGCATACATAACGACAAATGTACACGTTATTTAAAGTCATACATAACGACAAAAGTAAATGTTATGTATAGTCGTTCATTACGACAAACGTAAACGTTATTTTAAGTCGTTCTTAACGACAAATGTACACGTTATATACAGCCTTTCGTAACGACTGACACAAACGTTTTTTAATGCCACACATGACGACAAACGTTATGTTATTAAATTCGTGCACAATGACATGTGTACATCTTGTTTAAAGGGTTTTTCTGCCTGTGCATCCAGGCTAAAGGATCGTATAATGTTTTTCAGTTTCTTGAAACCGGACCAGTCTGCACAGATAACAATATGTTGGTTTTCGCAGAGTACCGCTCATACGTATATGAGCCGTCTCGCGAGAAAACCAACATTGTGGACTTTGCGTAAAGTGTCGACCCTGATCCGCCTAAGCATTCCGCGCAGGCTAACCCGGACTGACACGTTTCCCCTCCTGTGGATGTTCTGCTTCAGGAATCATTACTCTATACCACAATCCCCCTGAAACGGAATGTGTCGGCCCGGATCAGTCTGCACGGACAGTGCAGGCTGATCTGGGTCGAGACATTGCGCAGTTGCCATAATGTTGGTTTTCTCGCGGGACGGCTCATATACTTCACAGGATGATACAGCTAGTCTCTTCTCTTTGTAACCCGTTCCCACACGTGTAGAGGCGTTTTGCTACATCTACAACAGACAGCTTTTTAAAATATTGCAACAAAAGGAGAAATTGCTCATCATTTTTTCAATTCTTTTCAATAATATACATTTATTTATAGATGTTTTCCATATGTTTGCATAGACGATTACAACATTGTTTAGTTCGGATATTACATATTAGCGAAAGAGTTACAAGTTCAACATTATACGAACAACATTATAATAATCAAAACTTTAAACTGTTTGTTGTTTTCTCAAATATTATTCGGTGAACTACGGTTGGTTGCAATTAATGTGTTTTTCAAGACGATTTATTTCGACAGGTTGGTCCAATTAAGCTCCCTATCGTAACTATTATATCTATGCGCATGTCGGCAAGATGCGGAGAAAATTAGCAATTGTTCCAAAATAACTTTAGCGATGCACTTCATACATGATCGCATTGTTATTTTGTGTCTGGCTAAAAAAAGACATCAAAAGAGATATTTCTATGCGGTATAGATACTTGGTGTTTACTTTTCTCCCATGATCAGACATGAACTATATATAGTACAACTTTAACCGTAAGTGACTAAATGAATGTTTTAAAGTGAAGTGAGGATGAATTTAAATCTAAACATAATTAACGCTTTTTTTTTTAAAGTTTGTAAATTTATAAAATTCCTTAAGATGTATCTCGTCATTTGTTTTCCCATTGTGAATACAAATCTATCGATTTGTGTTTAAATAACTTTATTTCAAAGTTGTTCAGTTATATCAAGGTGGCATGTTCATCTAACGCATTTTTCCTGTCGTTTTCGCACACTAGTACTTCACACAACAACCTTCAGATGTAACTGGCTTCCTTCCCGTATATACTATTCAGCTAAATTGGTGGAAGACAAAAGACGCCACTTACTATGTCAATCATTAGAAAAGAAAGATTGAATGGCTCAACCGGGGTTCGAACTCATTCCCTGGTCAATAGCCCTAGTCAGTATCTAACTGTCGTGGCGTTTATGCAAGATATTGCCGTTAGTATCAACCATTATATGAGGTGTCTCGCGAGAAAGCCAACATTGTGGACACTGCGTAAAGTATCGACCCGGATCAGCCTAAGCATGCCGTGCAGGCTAATCCGGACATACACTTTTCGCCTCTTGTGGATTTTCTGTTTCGGGAATAATTTCTATATACACCTCTATCCCCCTGAGACGGAATGTGTCGGCCCGGATTAACCTGCACGGATTGCTCGGGATGATCTGGGTCGATACTTTTCGCAGAGTCCATAATATTGGTTTTCTTATTGAATGGCTCATATGAGCGTTTACAGACGACATGTAGTTACACGATGTAGCATTGTTTATGTTTAAACATACTTAAGTTTACATCGATTGCTAAACATGCATCCAGCCTTTATTAGTAGCTGTCGATACAACTTAAATTATGAACAGTGAAAACTCTGGCTAGCCTTACGAGTCCGCTTGCTACCATGTTTTATATGGAGCGACTTCTATGCAACGAGAATTCTGAGAACAATACAACTGTTACATATTGCATTGGGCGTCGTAAAAACAGCATTGTAGCACGGACCATGGCAAAGTGTGACTTTTGTTGTATCTTTGGGCTAATGCCTTACTTCATATATCTTAATCGTTTTCCAAAGAAGAAAGAAAATATGTTGGTAAATTTGCAATTTAAATACTAAAAGAAGTACCGTGAGAAACGTGTATGCGCCACACATCTACTATAAAGCAAGCATTTCGGGTCAATCTGCTCTTGATGTGCACACTTCGCTATTTGGCCACAAAGGGTCTCCTTTAGATTATGTCAAAGCTTTATTTTAGCGTATGTGACCTAAAAAGAACATACAGATGACAAACATATCTCAGCATGTATGGCTAGACAGATATTTGTTTTGGGGACTAGGCAGATATATGACAAACGTATACATTAGTTTACTACTTATTTATTTTACATCGATTGCGAGGCAAGCTTTCAGCTTATTTTAATCACGCTCGATGTCTGCTTCCTTGAGACTTTACGAGGACTCGCGCCGTGTGTGTGGAAAATCCAAAAGTCAGAACCCGCTTATCACGGGACTTGACACCGGGATCTTTGGAATGAGAAGCTGACGCTCTACCTCTGCACCACTGTGGCTAGTCATATACGTTTCACTAAAGTATAATTTAGTAAACGTACAATTAAGTTAGCGTGACTAGACATATATATGGCAAACGTATAATTAGACATATCTATGACAAACGTATATTTTCGTAATAGTGACTAGACACATCTATGACAAACGTATATTTTCGTTATAGTGACTAGACATATCTATGACAAACGCACATTTAAGTAACAGTGACTAGACATATCTATGACAAACGTATATTTTCGTAATAGTGACTAGCCATATATATGACAAACGTATATTTAAGTCAGAGTGTCTAGACATATATATGACAAATGTATATTTAAGTAAGAGTGACTAGCCATATTTATGACAAACGTATATTTTGGTAAGAGTGGCTAGACATATCAATGACAAACGTATATTTTAGTAAGAGTGACTAGACATATCTATGACAAACGTTTATTTTCGTAATAATGACTAGACATTTATGACAAACGTATAGTTAGGTAAGAGTGACTAGACATACCTATGACAAACGTTTATTTTCGTAATAATTACTAGACATTTATGACAAGCGTTTATATAAGTAAGAGTGACTAGACATACCTATGACAAACGCTTATGTTCGTAATAATGACTAGACATATATGACAAACGTATATTTAGGTAAGAGTGAACACGCATATATATGACAAACGTATATTTAGTAAGAGTGACTCGACATATATATGACAAACGTATATTTTGGTAAGAGTGGCTAGAAATATCAATGACAAACGCATATTTTAGCAAGAGTGACTAGACATATCTATGACAAACGTATATTTTCGTAATAGTGACAAGATATATATCTATGACAAACGTATATTTTAGTATTGGTGTCTTGCACAAAACATGGCAAACACAACCTGAGTTCAATATCTGTTCCAATTTATATACATTGTGATTTGTTGAATGGGGATCTAACGCCCTTTTCAACATTTTTTCATTCAAACAACGGTTGCCAGTTCACATACTCATGTGTTTCCTGGCGTTCTAATACCAGTACTTCACACAACATTCTATACACCGGCTGCTTTTCCACATAGAATGTTAGCCCATTGGTCGAGGAAAAACGACGCTTGTCACAGTTATTATTGTCAAACGGTGGAACTCGGTAACCCGGGATCGACAGGCAGCGTCGCTACCGACTAAACTACCGGGACTCGGCCTATATACAGTGTGAAATACGTTCTTACAATTTATATACATAAATCTCAATATCTTTGTCATGGATACCAAATATGTTCTCTCATCGAGAAGTTTGAGTTCAACAATGTTGGTGTTGATGACAGTGGTACAGTGGAAGAGCGTTTGCCTCTCGAACCAAAGGTCCCGGGTTCAAATGCCGCGATGAGCGGTTTTTACCTTTTGGGTTTTTTCCATACAAACGGCGCGAGTACTGGTTATGTCTCCTGGAAGCAGACATCGAGCGTGATTAGTATGAGCTTTCAGCTTGTTTCGCAATCGATGTCAAATAAATAAGTTTAAACTAAACTAACAATTTTGACCCTACAGTTAAGGAGTCACACTCATAACCTCTACATCATAGGGTCGGCGTGTCACCTCTGAATCACCGACTCTCCCATGCCATAGGGTATTTGAACTACCGGTATTTGTAATCCTACATGTAGAACAGAAAGCCAATAACCATTGATATACAAACTATATTTAGTGTGTGTTTTATGGCGCTGCACAGTTGCTTTGTATTATTGTGATATGTTCTGTTCACCAATTACTCGCAACAACATAAACTGAATGCAAATCTGAAATGCAATGCACATTAAGATCAGATAGCATTGATGTGTGAACCGATCTGTATGGGTTTTTGTTGTTGTCACAAACACATGTTATCTAAACTGAGTTTGTTCTGGAACCCGATTCATTTAACCCTTTCCCTCATATAGACGCTTTCTGGACGCCTCTGTAGCAGACGGCTTTTAGAAAACATAGTGACCAAAGAAGAAATTGCACAAAACGTGCAATTTTTCCTTTTGCCACAATGTTTTCCACTTTAAGTCATAGGTTATCCATTCACTTAAAGAGAGTTTCCATTCATTGGCAAAATATGTTCAAAGTCGTCTGCTGCAGAATTGTCATGTTAGGGAAAGGGTTAAGTCATATCAAGAAAACAGCGCAACAGTAGCTGTTTTTGCTTGTAAAACGATATACAGTGGAACACCTGTGTATACCGACCAGCGTCAACATGTGGCACACTTATGCGATCTTTGTTCAGAGGTGGTCTTTAATGACAGGGTCAAGTTTGCAGGAATATAGTTATCGGGAAACTAAAAGTGTGACTGCTATATATATAAGTAATCGCTATTCATCAGGAGCAATACACGACGCAGAGGTCATTATGTTGGTTTTCTCACGAACCTCACGTGACGGCTCAATTATGTTTAGAGGTGAACTAAAGATGTACATCATCAATTGATTGATTGCGGTTTAACGCAGCTTTCAACAAACCTTCAAGCCAGAAGGGTCAGAACACCGACCCATGTGCATTCCCATGACTTTCTCACACCGGGGTCCGAAACTATAAAAGTGAATCTGTGCTCAGAATTTGTGCTCAAGTATCTGATTGGCCAGAAGCAAATTCGTTCTCCAAATTGACCAATCAAAAGCCTTATTTGGAGCATGCAGTTAATTTCTGAACATGGAGCACGTTTTAAAAGTGTTATAGTTTCGGGCCAGGTCTCTAACTGGTTGCTATTCAATATAGACTTAGCCCGAGGGACGAACTCAAACTCACAACCCCTGGATTGACTGCCAACGTCTCTATCGCCTTTGTTATCGGTTGACGGCTTACACTATGCAACACGCACCTCATGTAATGCTTTGTAAACGTAATATTGTTTTAATTTGTGCCAGGTGATTTTTTTCTTTTCAATGTTATCCAGGCCACCATTTTAATGTTTGTTATTTTGCAGTTTCATTGATTCCCGATAAAAGCTGTCCCACGAGAAAACCACCATTATGGCGTAATGTATCAGGGGATAGGAGGTATAGAGTAAGGATTCCTGAAACGGAAAATATACACGAGGTGAAACGTATCTGTCCGGGTTAGCCTCCGCGGCATGCTTAGTCGGATCAGGGTCGACACTTAACGCAAAGTTCATAATTGCTGTTATAAACCACGTGCAGATGCAGGACTGTGTACCGGAATGCAAAGTGTCGTATAACACTTTCCCACGTGTGATAAATAACAGCAGACGAATTTAAAGAAATTCAGACACAAGATAGAACTTGTTCTTAACTGTAAATTATGAGCAATTTCTCCATTTGCCACAACGTTTTCAAAGGTCGTCTACTCCAGAGGCGTCAAAAAGGGTTCAGTCTTCATTGTCCAGCACGCATCATTCTGGACAGTTTTTTCCTGACTCGTCTCCATTATAGATTGCTCTTGTCAGTCGTCTTAATCTTCTTCCGGTTGCGCGTAAGCGTTTCTTTTGTAGTCCACGCTTATCTCGCTGGCATAGCAGACGACAATGACAACCAATTTCTTCGAATTTCGCCTATATAAAAGTTTCTGAAAAGAATTATCGTTCTGTTTTCCAATTTTAATCAAATTTACATGTAAATTCTCTTTCGTTTCGAAAATAGTTATTTTGCATTCTTGTTCACGTTTTTCTTATTCCGCATTTCCAACCCTCTCCAACATGCAAACACATATTCCGCATTTCCAACCCTCTCCAACATGCAAACACATATTCCGCATTTCCAACCCTCTCCAACATGCAAACACAT
>JAUELF010163471.1:2556-14763 GCA_031471495.1 Clinocardium nuttallii | reverse complement strand
CAAGGCGTTTCCAGTTTGAACTACCATTGTTTGTATGATGCTTAACGCCACTTCCAGCTGTATTTCAGTTAGATCAAGGCGTTTCCAGATTGAAGTACCATTGTTTGTATGAGGCATAACGCCACTTCCAGCTGTATTTCAGTTAGATCAAGGCGTTTCCAGTTTGAACTACCATTGTTTGTATGATGCTTAACGCCACTTCCAGCTGTATTTCAGTTAGATCAATGCGTTTCCAGATTGAAGTACCATTGTTTGTATGAGGCATAACGCCACTTCAAGCTGTATTTCAATTAGATCAAGGCGTTTCCAGATTAAAGTACCATTGTTTGTATGAGGCATAACGCCAATTCCAGCTGTATTTCAGTTAGATCAAGGCGTTTCCAGATTAAAGTACCATTGTTTGTATGGGGCATAACGCCAATTCCAGCTGTATTTCAGATAGATCAAGGCGTTTCCAGATTGAAGTACCATTGTTTGTATGAGGCATAACGCCAATTCCAGCTGTATTTCAGTTAGATCAATGCGTTTCCAGATCAAAGTACCATTGTTTGTATGATGCTTAACCCCACTTCCAGCTGTATTTCAGATAGATCAAGGCGTTTCCAGATTGAAGTGTGTTTGTATGAGGCATAACGCCACTTCCAGCTGTATTTCAGTTAGATCAATGCGTTTCCAGATCAAAGTACCATTGTTTGTATGAGGCATAACGCCACTTCTAGCTGTATTTCAGATAGATCAAGGCGTTTCCAGATTAAAGTTTATTTGTATGAGGCATAACGCCACTTCCAGCTGTATTTCAGATAGATCAATGCGTTTCCAGATGATTTGTTTGTTTGTATGAGGCTTAACGCCACTTCCAGCTGTATTTCAGTTAGATCAAGGCGTTTCCAGATTGAAGTACCATTCCTCACACAAGCGCATCAGTCGTAATGATATCGGCGCAACCATGAGTGCCAAGAAGCGTAGCCCCTATTACCATTTTCGGGATGGTGTCATTTCGCCTTTACCCCATAACCACCTGCATTCTGACGAGGCAACGTTGAACCGCAGTCGTGCTGAACAGATGGATTAATCCGCAAAGTCGAGGTTTAAATAACAAATTGGTTACAATCTGATTCAGACTGTTTCCATTTGTTGATGTAAAATACACCCAATACTGCAAGAGTTCCAACTATACTGTTATAAATCAGAAAGCCGACACAGTGTGAACTATGTTTGACCTCAATGTCGATTTTGTCCGATTTAAACCGAATTCCCATCAGTGATTTCCGAAAATGGTTACAATATATGTTCTCTAATAGCCATGAAAAGATGTAGATGTTTTATCTGCTAACAGTATAAACAATATAGTGGATACGTTTATATTCATCAAAGTGTTGTTGTTTCTATTTCGTTAGACTTAAATTAGAGATACAAGTAATTCACGCCACCGGCCAGGAATACATTACAAACAATATGAATAAAATACATACAAAGGTCGGAAAGTATCAAGAAAAGCTTCGCATATATATCAAACAGAGTTACTTCCCTTCATCTTGAAAAATATATTTTTTGCCCTACTGGTTAAAGAACAAAACACACATGTCCTTTTACAATATCATCTCATCAGGAAATAAACACATTATTACCCGTATAGCCTATTTCTTGTACAATGCTTTTCAATTACGAAAAGCATTAATGAAGAATTAAAAAAAGAAAGAAAAAAAGAAGTAAATGTACTTTCATATAATTATAAGTATCATACTTTTCATGTTATTTGATAGATCAGCCTAGCCCGTCCACCACGAATGTGTATGTCATTTGTATATATATATAAATAATTATATTATGTATTGTTTTTTTGCTAATGCGCAACAGACTCTAAACTAATTGCTGATTGTCAAATTCCAAATTAATCCTACACTTTGGATATATTAATAGATATTTAGAATAGATCTACTAAATGAAATATCTTGTTCTGTCAGCTGAGGGTGCTAACTGCGATCGGATTGCACAGCAGTGAAATATGATGTTAGTTTGCATCTTCAGCACAAGTAATTTGAAAAGATTTAGGAATGTAATTGTTGTTTAAATTAAGTCAATGTTAATGTTAATGTCATACAAATGTACACATTTACCAAATTTATACTTCAGATTTCGGATATATTAAATACAATTTGGAAGTGATATGCTTTATGAGACATATGCTCTGTCAGCTGTTGGCGTTTACTCAGATCAGAGTCCATCTGATATTGGTTTACATCTTCGGTATACGTATTTTTTTTGGCGAATAAGCCATACCGAATATGTAAAACACTCTTAAATGTAACTGTTGCCTGGATCTAGTCAACATTATTGTTGATGCCATAAACTTGTACATGCTGTTACCCTTTCATAATACATAACTTCGCAAAAATACTGAAATTTAGTCTAAATCATTAAAAAGTCGATGTATGTAAACACTCTATGTCAAATTACCACCTCTCTCTTTGTAAATGATAATTTGTATATTATGGGCCGGAGGCCAGAAATTTTGAATAAACAATTTAATTTTTCTAACAATCAATAACATTACTGAACGGTATTCTCCCGGCTTCACATACAGCAGCGACATGTGCAGTCTGTTTTGTTAACACCCAATACAATAACCATAAGATTCAAGATTCAAGATGTCTTTATCGATTAACGTAAACTTTACAAAGTTTCTAGTTACATACATATGAATGATATAATATATAATACAAAGATCAAGTCTAGACATTTATGTGCACAGTGTTGTTTAGACAAATATATTCTATCAATATATAAATGAGGTTGAACATATATGGAAATGTAAGACATATATGTTAATATTTATATAGACATATATATCTTACGTATACCGACACGTACATATAATTGATAAGAAACATATTGGATTGTCATGGCAAATCACATGATAGGTCGATACTTTTAAGGTGGCATTAACTAAGCTTATCCTTTGAGTAAAAGCTTCACGTAAATATTTGGCCAATTTCAATAACGTAACAGTTTTATCAGTGTTTAATCAATAAATAGACTTGTTTACAGATGACTCAGTGTTTAATTAATTTGGTTTTAATTTTCGAGTATACGGGACATATTTAAACAGAGTGGTATTCGTCATCAATATCTTTTTCATGACAGAAATTACAATATCATTGCTCATCGTCAGTCCTTGGTGGAGTATATCCACCAGATTCTACTCTCAAATCATGTGACGATAAGAGTAGTCTGGCAAGATGCATCAGTAGATTACTGGGTAAAATATTCAAAGACATTTCACAGTCAAACGTAATTTTAAGTAATTTATATGTTCTCAGTGAACAGCCATTATTTAAATTAGATGTCCATCCTTGTTTTGAAATATCAATTAATCTCTGTTTAACAATCCCAGTAAATGATTTAAAGTTAATAATAGATGAGTTGTCCCACAATCCCAGGAAATGATTCAAAGTTAATAATAGATTAGTTTTCCCACAATCCAAGGGAATGATTTAAAGTTAATAATAGATTAGTTTTACCACAATCCCATGAAATGATTTATAGTTAATAATAGATTAGTTTTCCCAAGCAATCCAGATGTGTCTAAGATATTTGTAACATCGTTTGCCCAATTATTACAACCTTTTATACAATCGATAAGTATTATTTGTTTTAACATTGTTTGCCCAATTATTACAACCTTTTATACAATCGGTAAGCATTTTTTGGTATGACAATCACATTATCTGTTGCAATAACTTATTTTATTATTCTGTAATATCTGGCTATGTATATGGTTATCTTTCAATCTCCCCGTAATTACCCATAAAGGTTGTTAATTGTTTGACATGTAAAATTTGCTTTAAGAATTTAAGATGAACTCGCTCTATTTGCTTAGACTTTGAAAATCGTGTTATTTCACATCCATAATTTAATGTGGCTCCAAACGTATTTACTTTCATATTATATTTCCTTAAATTAACCATTAGAGAATGTAAGGCTTTGATTGCTTTACCTACAATACACTCGTGGTGTAACTGACAAGGTAGTCAACGTCATTCACCAATTCAATATATTGCCTCTTAAATGTCCATGATTCGTAAGCCCTTACACAAGCTCTTTTCCTAAATACCATAACCTTTTACTTAACTACATTTACGGACACACCCCAATTATCACAAAAACTTCCCAAAAAGTTTAGGCTAATTTGAAGATTTTCAGGACTGTTATTAAGAATAACCATATCGTCTGCAAACAACATCAAATAAAAGTAATGTCGTCAATAGTAAGTCCAGAGTTAGCACGGTCATCAATAACAAGTTCTAAGTCTTCTAGGAAAAGGGAATACATTATCTGTACAATTACCTCCCCTTGTTTAAATCCTACTGCACATTCGGAAAAAGTCTGAATAATCACTACAACATATTACCCTTAATTTGACAGTTGTATACATGTCACGTATTATACGCAGTAATTTCCATTGGATTCCAACTTCGTAAAGTCTATACCATAAACCTTTATGATAAATGCTATCAAAAATCTTCTTTAAACAACAAAGTGCAATACAACCTGCCTTTATTAGTTAAAACATGCTGGATAATGGAATTTAAAAGACAAATAGCATCTGTTGATAACCAAACTGAGCATCACTAATACTATCATTAGTTACGTCCCAGTCACGTGCGCGGTTATTTAATATACCTGTAAACACTTTAAAAACAACTGACTAGGTTTATACCTCGGTAATAGTTAACATCAGTCGGGTCATTCTTCTTAAACATCGGTATGACTTGGCTTCACACCAATTATTGGGAAAATGACCAGAATTTAAAATACAATAAAAAGACTTCTACTTAATCTGAGGATAAGATAACTATCGATTAAATAAAATATTCATTTAGCAAGCTACCCGTGATTTTCTTTCTTTAATTGACTTACTACATGCTCAATTTCTACACATATTATGGGCTTGTCCAATTCTTCAAAGCTGCATTGGGTAGAATCAAAATCATAGTATGTACAAAATTCTTCGGCAGTAGGGCTCTGTGTCTGTACAATATTTTCATTTTGAGCAGAACACTAATTGAAATACTTCTAAGCTCATTTCAGAACTCTTTGTTTTCTTCTTTTTACTAAAAGGTTTCCAAAAATCTTTAGGGTTGCAATGTTTCACAGGCATTATATTGACTTAAGGATTGAAGGTAAATTTGTTTCGCATTTGTGCAATCCAAATCGAACCATTCAGCTTTTTTTATGGTAAGATCATTCGTAATACTATAATCGTTCTACCTATACATACATATATATACTAACTAAAGGGTGTGGAACATCATTAATAACACTAGAAAAATAAAAAAAATAAACACTTATTTACATCATCCTTTATTACACGTTTCGTGGATACAGGCTTTAACTTTATTTATTAATGGCAATTGGGAGATCAGTTTACTTCGAAATTCATTGAGTAAATCATTATCCCACTTTATGAAATTGCTCACATTGCAGGAATTAACGTTCTTTGCTGCGGGTGGGTGACATTTAATTTTGAAAACTAGAGGCGTATGATCTGACCATTGATAAAAAAAGAACCAATCTCAAAACCGCTTACCAAATTAAAATCACATTCGACAAGCAGAAGAAAATTAATAACGCTTGAACGTAGCTTACTAGCATATGTATAGGTACCTACCCCGTGGTCGGGATAAGATATACCGTTAGCAATGCGTATGCCAGTCGATTTACACAAATCGAAAAGTTTAAGTGACTGAATCAATCGGACAACGGTAAAGTGGTTCGTCAACAATATAACCTTATCAATGTCCAAATTATAATCACAAACAGTTCATCGCTAAGGCCATGTACATTTCAAGATAGTACATTTTGTTAGAATCTGTCTGCACCACTGGTCGCCCATTTATATACAGCCTACCATAGTTTTGAATCTATACAGCCAAACTCAGCAAAAATCAGCAAAAATCAACGTTATGAAATCTGCATGTGGGAAAGGGTAAATAATGAAATCTCTTTAAAATGACTTTGATTGTTATGTTTTCAAAATAATACAAAATCATCAAAATCAAAATAAAACTACTCTTAACGTCAATTTCAATCTCTTATTCTGCATACTAGTTTGACTTATAATCTACCTGTGTCCCCGTAGTTACAAGGAATGTAATCATTAATGTTAAAGATGCTGAACTCCAGATAAAGATCAATTTTTTGAAAGGTTCAAACTTCTTCAATTACTGCTAATAGTGACAACGAAGTAGGTAATAACTAGAGATTATTCTCAAAGATGGGAATATATTTCACGAGCCGTCGCTTGAATGTGAGTGACGTCACGAGTGACTCCTCCCATTCACAAGACGGCGAGTGAAATATGTTCTAATCTTTGAATAAATAAGTTGAATAATTTGTTTGTTACATTTCATTGTTGTTTTTTGTAATATATTTAGTTTTTCAATCCGGTCTTACACCATAGGATATGTAAACTATGGATTATTTTTCGTTTATTTACCTACTTTTTGCGCATTATTTTCGGATGAGGCGTGGCCGTAGAAACAAAGGGAGGGACACGCATGCGCAATTGTGGTGTGAAATAACAAATAGTAAGTAATAACCATAATTCGACGATTATGAATTTTCTTTCACAGAGATATCCTTATTTTTAATGGATAGAAATGTAATAAATATTTAATAAACTTTTTGGCAGTAAATTTTGAAAAACAGTAAATTGAAAGTCAATGTGCAACATTTGGCTACTGGGTATGTCAAACCAGTAAACATTGAAGCATAAACAATAAATTTCATATATTTATTATACTGGAAAGGGACATTACTCTTATTCTATCCTAGAATTATGATTCTAATAGTTCATGATAACTTTTGAACAGTTTTAAAAGTTAGACTATACTATCTATTATTTGGAGTTCGGAGCACTTTTAACGTCAAATTATATCGATACTACTGTCAGGTATACGTATAAATCTTCCTTTATAAATGTATATTGCAACACTTAAAATAATGAAATAGATATCTGCAGATCAGAGAGAAACAGTTGTAAGTAAAGATAACCATTAGTCGAATTTAACCGACTCGCTATGACTTTCCTCCCCTTTTTGGAATAAAGCATTGTCAAAGCCTAGGCCCGGACTATCCTGGACTTTATAGAGATACTTTTGCATATAGCCCGATCGAAGAACATAAACAACCACTATGACAAGTAGAATGAACGCTATCACACCGACCACAATAGCTGCTACTTGGTTGTGGCTCAGGCTATCATCTGTAAACAAGAAAATATAGGATTATATAAATTGAAAGGAGATGTTGTATGTATACAAGATGCATTTTTATGTATACGTATATTACAATATATGTCTTATGTCTATGTATAAACATTTCCGGCATACAACAATTCTGCAACAGACGACTTGAAAAACTTTCAGATATAAGTATGAAAACTCACTTTAAATGAAAGAAAACAATATTGAATACAGTTGAAAATATCGGAACAAAAAGAAAATTTGCTCACCATGAGCAATTTCTCGTGTTGCCACAATGTTTTCAAATGGTTTCTGATGCAACTTTTGTATCCAGACAATGTATAAAATGACAATAACAGCTGAGTAGGCTATTCGCAAACATGTCGAAACCCTCAATGTTCCATTATATGTAGTACAGTCACAAATGAGACAATGAGCGGAACGGTACTACTGAAAAACTAACCATAATGTAATTATTACACGTGTGGAAATAAACATGCCCGCTATTCGCAAACATGTTGAAACCCTCAATGTTCCATTATATGTGGAAATAAACATGTCCGCGAAATTATGATAAAGATCCAAATAGAACCAGAATTTCTTGAAACCTTTGTGTGACTAATTGGTGTAAAATGCAGAATCGAACGGGATCTACACTGCTTGAAAATGCCTAACGATTGTATATTCACTGAGCGTTGCTCAATTCTTAAATAAACAGAAGCTACATTGGTCTTGATCGAAGATGTGAGTACTCTGATTAAATGGAACAGAACAGAATAGTAGTTAAATGTATAACCAAATATGAAACAATACTAGTTGCCGCGAATAAGATATTCAAATAGATAATGGTATAGACACAACATAGATGATATCGTTTTTAGTATTTCTATCGCAGACATAATTTGGGCGAATTAATTAGGAGTTTTCAAAAGGTTATTGTTTCAGAATCCGCTCAATTTTAACCGCATCAAATGATGTAAGAAGTAATCACTGAAATGAGCCGTCCCGCGAGAAAACCAACATTATAGCATCTGCGTTATGTATCGACCAGATCAGCCTGCGCTATCCGCGCAGACTGATCCGGTTCGACACATTCCGCCTCAGGGGATGGACGTATAGAGATATGATTTCTGAAACAAAGACTCCACAAGAGGCGAAAATGTCTGTCCGGGTAAGCCTTTTCAGCTTGCTTAGGCTGATCCGGGTCGACACTTTACGTAGTGTCCATCATTTTGGGGTTTTCGCGAGACGGATAAAACAATATTGAACATGTCGTCACAAACACCATTCACTATGACACATTTAGACAAATAACACGGGTGTCGGATGTGTACCCTTTCTAGAAGCGTAAAGCCAACATTATGGCATCTGCGTAATATATCAAATGTTGAACATGTCGTCAAACACGATTCACAAAGACAAATTTAGACAATTAACCCGGGTGTCGGATACGTACCCTTTCTGGTAGCAGGCGAATGACGACTCGGGTGTTGTTTGTATGGTATATGGGTTGTTTCAGTTGTAGAACTGGTTGTTGTCGTTGGTGTCGTGGTTGATGTAGCCTCCGTTGCTGTTGTTGTTGTAGTTACTGTCGTCGTTGTAGTAGTTGGCTCAGTGGTAGTGGTGGTTGTAGTTACTGTTGTTTGCGGCGCATCTGTCAATGGAAGTAACCCGCAGAATTTAATCCAAAATACACGACATTTGTTACAGACGAATCCAGATAATATCTTGGAAAAGGGAGAAATTGCTCACAGCTTGCAATTACTATGAAAAATTAATCTTCAACTTTCCAAGATGTTACAAAAATTATTTCCATACGATTCTTTACAGTTTGTGATTTACGTCTAGATAAGAACGTCTCACTTATAACTCTATATTTTGGAGTACTAATGAATACTGTATGATTAAAGATATTACAAAGAGATAAAAGTCACTAGGTTGTCGTGGATACTAACAATTGGTTTGTTAACATATACTAGCATATTCTATAAATTGCTGTGCAGTGCTCAAACAGAAATGGTTTATCTAAAAGTCTTGTTTCAGAGTAGTATGTATTCAAAGGTCTGGTGTCAGAGTAGAATTTATTCTAATCTCTAGTGTCAGAGTAGTATTGATTAAAAGGTCTAGTTTCAAAGTAGTATTTATTGAAAGGTCTAGTATCAGAGAAGTACGTGTTGACGGATATAGTATCAGAGTAGTATTTATTGAAAGGTGAAGTGTCAGAGTAGTATTTATTGAAAGGTCTAGTGTCAGAGTAGTACTAGTATGTATTGAAAGGTTTAGTGTCAGAGTAGTATTTATTGAAAGGTCTAGTGTCAGAGTAGTATTTATTGAAAGGTCTAGTGTCAGAGTAGTATTTATTGAAAGGTCTAGTATAAGGGTAGTATTTATTCAAAGTTCTAGTGTCAGAGTAGTATTTATTGAAAGTTCTAGTGTCAGAGTAGTATTTATTGAAAGGTCTAGTGTCAGCGTAGTATTTATTGAAAGGTGAAGTGTCAGAGTAGTATTTATTGAAGGGTGAAGTGTCAGAGTAGTATTCATTGAAAGGTCTAGTGTCAGAGTAGTATTTATTGAAAGGTATAGTGTCAGAGTAGTATTTATTGAAAGGTATAGTGTCAGAGTAGTATTTATTAAATATTAGTATTGTAGTAGAATGTTGAATCAAGGAGCATCATTTGAACACTAGACAATGCTACACACCAAAACTATAGCTCTATGCCTTTCGGTTTCAGACAAGAAAACTTTCAACAACGAAAAATCCTTTCGGTTGCCATGTCAACCAGAATTCTGCATGGAATTATTTTTGAAAGGGCACCACTGAAGTAACACCCCTTTGACGTTTAATCAGAATCGACTGAGCGGTTTCAGGAAGAGAAGCACAGTACAGACGACAAAATATTGTAACGAAAAATGATCACGATAGCTCAACTTAAGCACTTCGTGCGTGAGCAAAAAGGGAAACATTACTAACCCACGCACTTGTAAACTTACTTGTTGCGATCATAGCGGACTGGCTTAGTAACAACTGATATACGGGGTGAAAAACAATTCAATCTCTCATTTAACAAAAGGACACCACATCAGTGAGCCGTTTCGCGAGAAAACCAAGAATATGGCCTCTGCGTAATGTATCGACCCGGATCAGACTGATTCGGGCCGACATATTCCGTCTCAGGCGGATAGAGGTATAGAGTAATGATTCCTGGAACATAAAATCCACAGGAGCCGAAAAGTGTCTATACTAGTAGGCATGCACGGCATGCTAAGGCTGATCCGAGTCCACAATGTTGGTTTTCTCGCGTGACGACTCAATTCTTACCTGCTTTCATTTTACAGATAAAGCCAATAGGTTTCGTGCAACTTGCTACATTCCATCCCATATCGTTTGTACTTGTATCAAAGACGAAACAGATCGAGTTGATACCCATGGAGTTGCGGAGTTGATAAAACATGGGTGGAAGTTGTAAGTAATCCACTTTGGAATGGTCTATCCATTTTGGTAGCTTATCTGTAGTGAACATAATCACAATTACTCCCTTTTCATTGAAATAAGCCGTTAAAGGCGAAAGGCATTTTCACCGTATCTCATAATGTGTTGGACTCTGTAACGCTATATGAGAAAGGCAATTTAGTTTTTTCTCATAATGTTTTATATCGTTATAACAATTGTACTTTTTCTTTCTCAATCGTTCAAGCCAGGTGACTAAAACATGAATCATATCATTTAAAATAGTCAAATATGTACATAATAAGAACGCCGCGTAGCAAACACAAACACTCGTCTGCTTTTTTCTAAGTCGAAAAGAAAGAAAACATTACTGAATAATCATTACAACCCGAGTTATGTGACTTGTTATAGACATGTATAGACATGTGACTTGTTATAGACATGTGACTTGTTATAAACATGTGACTTGTTATAGACATGTGACGTGTTATAGACATGCGACTTGTTATAGACTAGACATGTGACTTGTTATAGACATGTGACTTGTTATAGACATGTGACTTGTTATAGACATGCGTATTGTTCGTGGGAACACGTGTACCAACGTGAACGGTGTTTAAGTTATGGTGTAAGGTTAATGTTTTGTGATGACGCAGACGTCGCAGAAGACACAAACGACGACGACACAAGGGATTTCACAATAGCCCTATTTTTGAACAGACGAGCTAATAATATTTGTATTATATAAATGTACCTCTTCGAGTTTCGTAATACATTCCTATGAAAAATCGATGCACGTTTGTTTTGCTTTTGACAGCCGTTTCGTTGACCATGTTCGCCAGCTCATTGTGTTCCTTATAACCGTGGATGCTAACGAGTGTCATGTTCCGATCCGAACAGATTTTGTTCGCTGAATCAAACGATGCTACCCCCGTGGATACGAAGTAGCATTGTCCGTCATAGAGGAACAGTTCTCTGTTACTACATATCTTCTCCTCAGCTGGGGTTGTTCGCGAAGTACTATGGACTGGAATACATATACAGACAAACGCTTTTTTACGGCACTGCCACAAAGGACATTTGAAAACATTATAGCCAGAGGAACGTTTGCCAATAATGAGCAATTTCTTCTTTTTGCTGCAATGTTTTCAACTGTTCTCTCATATATAGAAATATTTCATGTGGTTTTACTAGATATTTCCAGCGTCATCCGCTTCAAATGTTGTGTATGTGGACAAGAGTTAATGTAAACCCAATCCCATTAAAACCAAGCATTACCTCCGCTGTATTAGCAAACGACGCTCGTTAAAACCAAGCATTACCTCCGCTGTATTAGCAAACGCTCGTTTAGATCTAATGACTGCCTATTACAAGCCTTAACAATAATTTGTAAGTACCAGGGAATATAACCTATACAAACGCTCGTTTAGATCTGATGACTGCCTATTACAAGCCTTAACAATAATTTGTAAGTACCAGGGAATATAACCTATACAAACGCTCGTTTAGATC
>JAUELF010163360.1:0-14763 GCA_031471495.1 Clinocardium nuttallii | reverse complement strand
GGGTGAACTATTCTACGTTAAATCGATGGTACGATACGCATACCCATGTTAAATCGATGTTATGATACGCATACCCACGTTAAATTAATGTTACGATACACATATTCACGTTAAACCGATGTTACGATACGCATACCCATGTTAAACCGATGTTACGATACGCATACCCACGTTAAATTGGTGTAACGATATGCATATCCACGTTAAATTGGTGTAACGATACGCATAGCCACGTTTAATTGCTGTAACGATACGCATATCTACATTAAATTACTGTAACGATACGCATATCCACGTTAAATTGCTGTAACGATACGCATATCCACGTTAAATTGGTGTAACGATACGCATATCCACGTTAAATTGCTGTAACGATACGCATATCCACGTTAAATTGCTGTAACGATACGCATACCCACCTTAAATTGCTGTAACGATACGCACATCCACGTTAAATTGGTGTAACAATACGCATATCCACGTTATATTATTTAACGTTACGCATATCTACGTTACATTAATGTAACGATACGCATATCCACGTTATATTGCTGTAACATTACGCATAGCTACGTTAAATTAATGTAACGATACGCATATCTGCTGAAAATGACCCGTGCTCTTGGAAAACGAATCCTATTGTATTCGTGTCAATTGTACAATGCGATCTGTCAGTGTATACATGGTGTTTGCTTTCATTGGGTGGTGTTCACATGTTTGCCAATATGATTTCAAAGTCGTATGCTGCAGATACAGCATGCGTTTTGTATGTGTGAAAGGGATGTTCGCGTCTTGAACACATTGGTCTGAACCTTAAATTAGCACTTATGCTAAAAAAAAGCCACGTTTAACAACTTGGACAATGCCCTCCAAGATGTCATGTATACAGGTTATGTCGCCGTTATATGACTGAAGTATCGTTTGAAACGGCGGTAAACCACAATAAAACAATTAACTATGTCCCTACGTCATGGCCTGTCTTTGCTACGTAAATACTGCGATATTCCTTGATTGCATTGAAAGACATTACAAAGGCAATAGGAATCTATGTTTTTTATCTGTATCGAACACTGTACCCCTTTAGTATAAACTTATTGATTTTACATCGATTGCGAAATAAGCATTAAGCTTATATTAATCACGCTCGATGTCTGCTTCATGGAGACTTAACCAGTACTCGCGCCCCTTGATTGACATGCAATGACCGGGGTTTGACAGAATCAACAGTGAACTGTGTGGATAGTAAATATAGACCGCGATACGAACCTCCAAAGTGATATATCCTGTAATACTTGATTGATAACTTAAGATTCGTAGGGTTAAATAGTAATTAGATTTCCCCTGGTGAAACATATTAATCATATAGGTTGAAGAAGCCTAGTTTTACGGTATTAATATGATTTGTGTCGATGTTAGGCGTATCACCCTGATGTGTACAAAGTGGTGCGTATACTGTTTCGAATGGGAAGCCCAAACAGTCTGTTTCTTTTTGCCAAATATACAAAATAGGCCTTAGACAATTTGAAATTTCTTTATATAATGGTAACCACGCCTATATTTATACAATGTGATGATTTATATATTTTTCCCTTTTCTTCTTTCATAAAAGCGTTGCTTATTAGAAGTCTTTTGTTATTTAGTTGAAAGGTGACATGTCATGCAAGTTATTTTTGGCCTGGGGCTTTAGCCCCTGGTCATAGTAATATAACCGTTTATTCGGAGTTGGCACCCTTTAGCCCCGTTTAACGCAAGGTGAGACCGTGCGAGAAGAATAGTTCTTCATTGATATATGCAAATCTGCATTTAAAAGGTTAAAATCTTCACGAAAAGGATCATCATAAGGTTGTTGGAACGTCAGAGAAAAACTTAAGGCGTGAGTACTACAAATGCTTTGAAAATTAGTGCGCCAAGATGTCAAATAAGGAAGCGTATTAACATTTGCGAAGTGGAACGGAGAAGTACAAAGAAGTCGCGTGAAAATTGAGTGGCGGATTCACCTGAGGCCCGTAGGGTCCGTGCGACGAAGCATGTTAATTTGTATACTTGTGAGCTCTTGCACTCAGGTGAGCGTTATAGGGATTCTACTTTGTGAATGCCAGTTTCATAATATTTACTATGTTTGATATGATAAGTTAACTTCTTAACAATAACTACTTAACTATAAGATGCACTTGTTATTTCTTTTCACATTACGGCGACTAATAATTATTGAATATAACTTGTGGCAAAAGATCATGCTCATAATCAACCGTTTATACTTATGGTGCAATTATTTTGAAAGTCGTCCGCTTCTATAATGTTCTGAATTTTTGTCTTCACCATTCCTCTTTTAATTTTATCTTATTTTTGCTTCTAAAGTTCTGTTCCACAAACAAAGGAATATCAAAATGAACATGGTGAACTGTTTGTATCTGTCTCCATAGATTTTTAAAACAAATTCATATCAACAAGGAAATACGTTCGGCGATTGATGGATAGATTGAAACGCTGCGAACGAAATTCAGTGACTTAATTTGTTTTTAAATTCCCTTATCAACTGAACTGCTTTCTTCTCTTTTGCAAACCATGTCGCATCATTTAAGATAAAACATATCAAATGGCGAGTGCTTTTAACAGTTAAGACGCTCGAATGTTTCACAGGCTCTCGTTGCGTTTATAGAGGTTACAGATACAGTAGCGGGCTTCTGCCCGGCGATTAATAAATCTAAGAAAACCCGTTGTTTTAACAATGACTTTCCAATTAACAATGGATGGACATTTTAAATTGAATACAAATATATCAACGAGATTATTAAAGTAAATCCGTGTTTTTAACATTTAGAATGTGCAAACCAGATATACGGGGGTGGGCGGGGGTGGGGGCTACATGTACGCATGAGTACACATATTATATATAATTGCGTAAACATGCTTTTTCAGCTATAGCTGTCCAACCTCAGTTTTAATCTATATGTAAAACAAATGATCTAGATTGTAGACCAACCAACTGTTGTATTTAATGAATAATGTCGAAGAATAAAGGAAATGAAACGTTTTGATTTGTTCATAGTTAGGTTGGCGATCCTACGACAAGCATTAAGATGAAGTCTTAAAATGAAATATTCTGCATACTAACCTTTAATTGGTTTCCTTACGAAATAAATTTCAGTGAAACAATCAGTGAACACGTATGAAATATAATATTTGAGAGCAAAATATTAATTATTTTTGAAACATGATAAGTTTTCAGTTATTTATCGTCAATTGGAACTTATACGCCTCTTTGGAACCTCGCGTAATCTCCAGTCATGTGACGTATTCTCGGCCTTGATAATCTATTTATAGAAACTGAACCTGTATGGAGATGGCCGATTAGCCTTTGATTAACACATAGACTATTGTTATGATTCAGTAGTTGATACTGGGAAAGATATATAAACAAGTTGATTCCATCGTTTCCGTTTACTATTGAATAATTTCTGAGAGTTAACATAATTTTGGCTGACACGTGATTCTAAAAAGAAAAAGAGATAAACAAAACACGCGCAAGCTGCACTCGATTACCGATTCTATATATTTTAAAGAACAATGTTCTAAGTGGTTTCGGTTTACAATACATTACCAATTCAAGGAGCTATCGAATTCTTAGATATACAACATTATTGCGCAAATTGTATAATTCATTGAAAATTACTGATTGATGTGATTATTAACAAAACCTTTCTGATATTCAAGTCAAACAATATGCGCATGTTTCATTTCTAAGTGTTTTCTCATATTGATCGCCGTTTATCCTTTTTAAAGATTTTTCTCGTTAACATTGACATATCAAAGGTTAATCTAAAAAGAAAAACTGAAGAAGGAGATACCATACTCACAAATATACCTCTACATGTATACATGGATGTTTTCTTTGAATGTGTTGATTAATTACAATAAGAACCAACACACACTGATTACATTAGAGTGTGCTGTCTGAATGATGAACTATTGTGATATTTCAATTGGATTTCATGATTTATTGCTAAATAACCTAATAAAACATGGGGCCCTATGTACATGTGGGAGTTCTAAGATGAATTGTTACACGTTCAATGATAAATGAAGAATAGAAAATACAGAACTTTCATGATCATGCCCCTTGTAAACGATTTATCGCTCTTATGCGCTACTGTGTATCGTTAATTAGCTCATTTGTAAATATAGGCATATTTTGACGCATGGAAACCATTTACCGCTCTGATGCACTACTGTGTATCGTTAATTAGCCCGTTCGTACATACAAACACACTTTGACTCATGTAAGCCATTAACCGCTCTGATGCACTACTGTGTATCGTTAATTAGCCCATTCGTACATACAAACACACTTTGACTCATGTAAACCATTAACCGCTCTGATGCACTACTGTGTATCGTTAATGAGCCCGTTCGTACATACTAACACACTTTGACTCATGTAAACCATTAACCGCCCTGATACACTGCTGTGTATCGTTAATGAGCCCGTTCGTACATACTAACACACTTTGACTCATGTAAACCATTAACCGCTCTGATGCACTACTGTGTATCGTTAATTAGCCCATTCGTACATACTAACACACTTTGACTCATGTAAACCATTAACCGCTATGATGCACTACTGTGTATCGTTAATTAGCCAGTTCGTACATACACACACACTTTGACGCATGCGCATCAGATAATTTCTGAACATATTGCGTCCAGAAAAAAGTGATTCTCCTTTTGTCATGGTGTATTCAACCCTTTTTAGTTATTAAACTGTACTCTAATTTGAATATTTGTATTACGGCAAGGCGCATATGAATGTAGTCCATTGGGTTCGGAATCCGTTTCTATGTCGCCTTGGAATTATACCTATTATCGTTATACAAAACAGTTACAAATCCGTACTTCCACCGTGCTCGAGTGGTTAGCGTCGGTGTGTGAAACTGGGCGTCTCGGTTTCGATCCCCAGTCGTGGCACGACGGTCATGGTGGAGTGCGCATATTTACTAGCATAGTACTGGTTTGTTTACCCAGGAATCATGAATATGTGACCTGTAGCCGTGATATAACTAAAACAATGTTGAAAACGGGGTAAAACCATCATTAAACAAACAAACAAATCCGTACCTACCTAAACCATTATAACTAACGAAAGCAAAACTGCAAGGTTCATGTTTGACGTTTCAAAATTCCCGTCTACAGTGGAGCAGAGACGACACGAAGAGAGCTGATATTGTCTGACACGGCTTATAGCTATATGTAGTCCTAACGTGGGACCGAACCAAATGAATGCTATCGTTGATGGTGTATCATTATTAGTTATTTGGTCTGTTACTGATCCACTACGAAAGTATAGGGGGTTTGTGGAATGTATAGGGGGTGAGGCGTTAGTGGGTCAGTAACAGACCAAATAACTGATTTATTTCATCGACCACTTAAAACTGAACTATACTTGTTGATATATATTGGTAGCATAATATGACCTCATGAGTAAAATGCTTGCTTGCGGTTGGTCATAGTGATTCCTGATAATATACACTACTAGAAGCTTTCGGTTGGTCATAGTGATTCCTGGAAATATACACTTCTAGAAGCTTGCGGTTGATCACAGTGATTCCTGATAATATACACTACTAGAAGCTTTATACTACATATAACTACGTATTGAATTTACACAAACCCGATCACCGAATTTACTCACCCCTATAGAAATATAGGCTTTATCCAATGAAATTGCTAGAATTTCGTGGGAGGCGAAATAAAAAAAAATCATTTATGTTTTCAGTGCATATATATAAATAAAGTATAACAAGAATGTAGGTATCCACAGTATCCATAACCCTCCAAATATTTCACCAAAGGGATTGTGGATAAACTGCCTACATTCTACGAAGCCAAATCGTGTTTATATAGACAGCTGTCTAATAATGGGCTTGGAAGGGAAGTGGACAGAGTCGCTAGAAGAGAGCCATTCCTACACCCACCACCACTGACAACCTCAGCCAGCTGTCTACAGTCGAGACCTAGTATATAAAAGGTACCTTCTACTATTTGCCGGCATACCTATACCAGCTCTACACCATCCAGAATTTCGCGCTCGTGAACATAACATTACTCTGTCTCAAGAAACGGTAACGATGGACTTCGAAACTGCAGCGTGGCGTGCTGTCAGTAGTGTGTTTGTTAGTGTTCGAGTCCGTGGATGTTTCTTTCACTTCATACAGTGTATGTGGAGAACGGTACAGTAGTTTGGTAGTGTAGCTGACTCCAGGGACAATGAAGAAGTGAAGAAACGTGTGTTACGTGGTTCGGCAACCAACTACGACACTGTCATCCTAATATACACACGCTGCTCACGAGGACAAGCTGCTCCAGCACGCCAGCGATAGAAAGATGCAACGGAAGCAGGTATACCGTGAGCTAGAACAAATGCTCATCAGACTAAAGCACTAGCTGCGAATTGGCGAAATGGATATCAAGACATATACTGATGCTGCTTCTCACTTAGTTAAAGTAAAGTGATTATGTACGAATTCGAATTTAACATTAAAGTGTTGTTTATACATATAAAAAAATAATATTAGTTTATATATGTTTTAATTTTATAACTGTCTACACATAAATATATTAAGATGTGCTATTTATTTATCCTTTTTTCTAATAAATTATATCTCAATTGTTTTGTGTTTCAATGCTATTTAAATGTAATGATATATATATTATGACCAACATGTATAATATATAATTATATTTATGTTGTGCTGTCCATGTTTATCAGTTAATCCCAATTCTTTGTTAATACATGTTTTAATTCATGGTAGGCCTATAGTACATTCTTGTAATTAAACATCAGCTGTATGTTTGTGTTTGGTTACATTTATGTCAACTTTCCCAAATTTGAAAACACAACTTTACAGTATTGTATAGCAATTATAGCCAATTCTCACCTAACAACTCTATTGTTACACCAAATAATACATCCTCTCCAACTCAATTTCTATAGGAAAGAATAGCGGTTTGGAGGGTGGGAACACACCAATTGGTGTATTGTGTAACTACGTGGATTGCTTTACGCGAAATCATTACATCGGAATACTTTCAAAAGTTCATAAACAATTAAGATTCAAGATTCAGATTTTTGTCATTTACATCTGCTTCCTGGTTAAAGGTGGGTATTTAACGAAATCACCACATAACAATAAGAAAAGGTAGTGGAGAAAAGCGTCAATGGAAATAGCAAATTCATTTGATTCTAGATAATGCATGACATAAAGAAATGAAATATAAAAATCTGTAACTTAATTGTGAAAATAAGTAAGTATATATTTATGTGTATATAGCACAATCATCTTTACTAGTTAAAAGTGTCCGATGCTTACCAAAACAAAACGCAAGCGACCTGCATTTTTATAATACAGTGGAAATCATTTTATATCTGATTAGATATTCGTCTAATTGTGTTATTTTGAAGATTTAAAGTGCCGACTATGAACATAAATTGAAGACTATTTACGAGGAATACGAGGAGATACACATGTACAGACATTAACTCGTGATGAAAAAGACTTTAATTGATATTAAATTGTTCATAGATGCATTAAGGAGAATTCATTCTCAATACTTGCATACAATAAACTAGTACGATTAACTACTTGATATAATAAGTGTATTAATTTCACTGATAGACTAAACGTAACTATAACTTAACTTTCATAAACATTGGCATATAAATGTAAATTGTTCATGAATTCATTTGTTAGCAAATGATAGTGCTTCGTAAGCCTATTTTATATTTTTGAATTGAATTGTATTGTGTTGTATATATAGGTTGCACTTTAAATAATAAAATAGCTATCTATCTATAATAAAGCAATTTCTCTTTATCCAACAATGTCAGACGTAAATATTTCCGAATAACACAATCCAATACAAATGATCTGTATTGCTTCGTCACACGTAAATTAATTCCAAAGCTATTATATGTTTCTTTTTAATTTCTCAGTGATAAATAAGGTGCTTAGCAATTTAGGAATACATATTTGATTATTGTTACTTTGGCGACTTCTTTCCTTCAAACTTCCACTCGCTCATTTATATTATTCGACTGAGTTTGCCTTTGTAAGCAGCTAAAAACATGCGATATTCGATTTTTTTTTCATAAATTAGTCTGAAAGGTCTACACTAAAAAGTAAAACGAGGTCATATGAAGCCACTTTGTCGTATTTCTCTCCACTGTTATCGCAACTCCCTAAATTGTTCAGTAATTGTGTTTGTATAATAGCGGTTTTACGCCATTTTCAACATTATTTTAGTTTATCACGGCGACAGTACACTTATTAATGATACATGGGTAAACAAACCAGTACTATGCTAGAAAAAGTGACTTGCCCAAGGGCACTCCACCGTGACCGTAGTGTTGCGACTGGGGATCGAACCCGGGACACCCGGTTTCAAATACCTGACGCTCACCACTCGACCACAGCGGATTCCTTATAATGTTCAGTGAAATAGATGGAGGATACAGAGTTACGCCAACAAAGAAAAAATACGAATTTTAATTTATATATGTCGCATTTTGTTTTCAACGTCCTTTCATCGACTTTCAATAATGACCTATACGTACGAACACTCCCCGTTATATAAGCGGTATCTTCCTGCCACGACATCGATCTATTCTATACAATAATAAAAATCGATGAAAATAGTTTTAAAAACTTACAACAAAGTAAGGCCACGGATCGTTTTCAATATTTAGCCCATCTTTTATTAAAGTCAGAAAACACGGGGCTGTAGCATGACAGTAAATGTATGATGGAGACACCGCGACAAAGTATCAAACATTGTTTTACAGTAAACGTCTGATGATAAAAACAATGGCACAAAGTAACAAAAACCTCTCGCCTTTATTTCTGTGTTGGTTTCAAAACTGTGAGATCTAGATTGCAATGTCGAAAAATGACTGTTCGTGGATAAGAGTACATAATTCCAATGATTTAGAAGGTACTATGTTATATATTTAATAACTAAATAATGAATGATGCATTCCAGTGTATGCGGTCAGTTAATTGTTATAACATTATTTAGTGTAAATGAATCCTGAATTCAATACAGTGTTACGTCACTACTTTGGTTGTTTTATCTATGTGGTCAGTTTTAGAACAACACCTTCTCCTCTTTCAAGAGACAGTTCTGATAAAGCCACTTCCTGTGTATCTCTACCGGACGTTGATATTTGTATGACGCCCTTTGTGTAAAACTGATTTAAGAATTTCAGATTGACAGAGTTCGCTGTGCGGCCGAAATTTAGAAGTACAACATATTGGTTCGGGCTGTATCCACGTGTGTAGGCAAGTATATTTTTGACTTCATTAGGAAGTTCTGAAAATAGAAGAAAAACCAAATTGTTGATATCTTAATTTCCCAGATATAATTTTGAGACACTTTTGTGAAAAATAAGACATATAATTTAATCTTATTCTGAAAGTCTACATTGTATAATTCAGCCAGCTAATAAACATCTTTGCATATATGTTGATTTCATTTATTAGGGGTTTACGCCGTTTTAATAGTATTATAATTATTTCTCGGAAAGGTCACTAGCAATTGCACTCCCATATAGGCAGTGTGGCACGCATCATGGTCACGGATTTTGTCCAAACCTCACACGTTTTCTCAACTTGATGAAAGAAATGGAAAATGGAAAAAACAAACTTGCTATAGATTTTGGTTGCCATAGCAACCGGTTCACTTTTTGATAGGACTAATTTTAAATTCACTAAATTTTCCAATCAGTATTTAGCATAAATGAAGATATATATGCAGAAATTCATCTTTTCAACCCAAAGTAATCATTTGATAAAGGCAATCAAGTAAAAAACAATTGATTATCAAAGTGTTAAATTTGGTTCAAAAAACATCTTCACAAAGGTTTTTCTTTACACTTTTTGCCATTTTTAGAATAGTTATAAACATTAAATGCGGCCATATGTATACAAACGAACAATGGATGCATGAAGGTCAATATCTCTCCTCACAAGAAATGAAAAAAGTTATTGGAACGGTGCCTCTAAAATTAGTTACCTTGGACACAAAATATATCATTTTAAAAAAGTAAAAATATAAAAAAATGTTTAATGATGTGGATGCATTTTTATATCCCCATCTCTTTTAACAAATAATTTTAAAATATTTAAAAAAAAAATCCATTGCTATGAAATATACTATTTTTCTAATATTTGCAAAAAGCATTTCAAAAAGAGCTAAACGGCTTTTTAAGATGACAATGACAAAGCAGATTTGAGAAAATGAATCTTGTTAAACAAATTCGAGAAGTAATAACAACGAAATACAGTAAACATTAGTGTTTTCATGGTAAATAAATGCATAGATAAACATCTCGAACTATTTCATAATCCCTAAACCGAAAAAAAGGAAGTAACAATATGATATCATGCAAGATAATGTATTCATGTGATAGTTTTCTGTGCATGTATCCCTATAAATGTTCAAAATAAATTCTTAATGGCATTGCTTAGGAAACAAAATACTATTTATGTACAAAATAAGGTCCTGTAATTATGTTGTGTGCTTGTGGTTGGGTGTTTAGCTCACCTTTGTACAAAGTGCAAGGTGAGCTTTTGTGATCGATCACCGTCCGTCGTCGTCGTCCGTTCACATTTCCTACAAATTACTTCTCCTCCTAAACCAATTAACCAAATTCAAAACAATTTTACAGAAATTTACCATGGGTGAATCTCTTTCGAACATGTTCGAAGAATCCTTTTCAATGCAGAACTCTGGTTGCCATGGCAACACAAAAAGGCGAAATTAACCAAAAATTAAAACAAAATCTTGTCCAAAGTACTAGACCGATTTTAAAATTATTTTGCAAAAATGTTCCTAAGGGCACCCTCTACCAAGAGTGTTCAAATATTTCCCATCCGTTGAAAACATGGCCGCTAGGGTGCGGAGCTTGTGTTCCTTTTATGTGCATTGTAAACACTTTAAAAATATTCTTGTCCAAATGTACTTGCCCGATTTGAAAATTATTTTGAACAAATGTTCCTTTGGGCACCCTCTACCAAGATTGTTCACATATTTCCGATCCGTTAAAAACATAGCCGCCAGCGGGCGTAGATTGTTTTCCTTATATCATCCTCGGTACCCAGGCTATACATAACATATATGATACCCTGAGCAAATTGGCTAGCGAAACTTCGTAACGCATGAATATTCGGGTAACTTCGGAACCCTTTCGGTAGCTCTTCCCGACTAATGAAATTGACGATAACAAAAAAGACGGAATCTCCTTTTCGAAGAGCTAACACAAACAACAACAGATGTTTTTCGCCACCATTCCTATTACAAAGAAACACGTCCTCTCCTTTCAATAAATGGATTAACGCCTGCTCTTGGAAAGGTTTTAATTCTCTTATTCCAAGTTTAAGTAGATACATTTCGTTAAGTAGATTGTTTACGTTCATGGAGGTCGCCATATTTGATGTTAAGCCTAACACGAATTAAAAGCCGCGATTTCATTGGACCGCTGAAAACAACGAATTCATCCGTTATTCAACGGCAAATTTCCGTATTGCACACAATTTGTTGTATGGAACCAATCAAGCGACTGGATTTACCTCATGAATTACTCATGAGTACGAAGTTTCGCTAGCCAATTTGCACAGGGTATCATATATGTTATGAATAGCCTGGGTACCGAGGATGGGTTCAAGACTAACACGCACACTACAGTGGGCCCGGCCCGTACAAAGGGAAAAGGTTCAAATTGATTTTTTGAACCATTTAGATTTAGATCAACCTACCCATTTGCTTCTGTTTAAACATAATCTGCATACTTTTACAGAAGCTACAAAATCTTATTTATGTTAAATGTGAACAGTGTAGACCTTGGTTAGACTGTATGGATGACCTTATTTATGTTAAATGTGAACATTGTAGACCTTGGTTAGACTGTATGGATGCACATGTTGATCTTGATCTACAATGTTCATGTCAGAAGAAGATAACAAAAACATGCTGCCAGCCTGGAACTCCTGCTTTGAGGATAAGTACTTTACTGACTGAGCTAACCGGACCGCTTACATGCGGTTGCACCCTCTCCAATTTTCTAATATTTCGACCCGCGACATAATCCCCTGTTTAACTGAAATTTCGTCCTCAAATTCCAGATCAATCATGCCAAGAATGTCTTAATATACACTGCAAGCGCAGTAAGGCTGACCAAGCAGTACTTTCAAAGTCCCGTATTGTGCGTCAATTTGTTAACAAAACATGCAGCCAGTCCGGGACTCGAACCCTGGCCCTCTCGTTTTCCGGACAAGCACTCTACTGACGGAGATAACCGGGCCGCTTACATGCACACTATCCAATTGTGTATTAGTTTGACCGGCGACATACACTCCTGTTTAACTGGAATTTCTTATTCGAATTTCGGAACACAAATGCCAAGGAATACGCTGCAAGTGCCGTCAGGCTGATCAAGCAGTGCTGAAACGGCCCAACGGTGGGCGCCATTGTCGGAGGGTTTCTCTTATCCTCATTTGTGTGGACCTAAACTTGTAAAGGTGCAACTGAACACTCTAATAACTAAGTCTTTAATGATAGAGTAGGAATAGCAAATAACGACAATACAATGAAATAATGTAAAAATTAACATACACGAGTAAGATATACGAAAAAGAAGGTAAATACCTGTAAAAGTGCAAGTGAAAACCCTTAGGTTTAAATATATAATGACATGAGCAGAAATAGGTTCGTGCGCGAATTAGCTGGTGCATGCGATGACGTTTACGACATATGAAGAGGTGAAAGGCGAAATGTAAGAGGTGAAATATTAGAGTTTAAATTTTACAGTTGAAATGTCTTGATATTTATAGAGATAGGATTGATGGAACAGATAACATAAGAACATCAAAGAACAAAACAGGACTGTATCAAAATAAACGAAATTATTGGAATTTTAACCATTCACAAACGTCAACATGTATGATGTTTTCAGGAACGGGCTCAATTGATGAAATAACATATAACCTTTTGATAACGCATAAGTAAGTCTTCGCACAATTGTCAACATTTATAGATACGAGGACCAACAATTAATCGATTAGTCGTTAATAGTTAATACCTAACCGATTCTAATGCATCATATGGCTTTTTGTTTGTGATGCAAAAACCGCGTTCAGCAATCGAGTGTTTGAAGTATTTGTTCTTCGCATCGTTAACGATGAATTTAACTACTTTAACATCATCATCATTTATTCTATTTGTAGAAATAAGAGGAATAAATGTCATTGTATTGCAATCGAGTGGAACGGCTAAACATATTGATTTTCTCAATTGTCTAAAATACTGCATCTAATTCGGTAGATTGTGAAATAAGTGTCAGTTTAAGACACCGTTTCAGCAGACAACTTTTGAAATAATTGAAACAAAAGTAAAAATGCCCATATTGACCACAATGACTTTAACTCTATAACATTATTATACTCTCATTTTAATAGGTATTCCATACTTTAGCCTAGATGTGTCTAAATACTTAAGCTGAAGAGTTGTCTGATGTGGGAAAGGGTAAAATCCGGCAGGGCTAATTAAATCGTACAGAGATATGCATTTTCTCTCTTAGGGCTGTGATCTTAAATACCACATAACTATTAATGATTTGTCTAGAATTTCTGTTCAACAAAGAGAAAGATTGTGGGAGAAATTCCTGTATGCATCGCAGATCAAACATATTCTAACCACAAGTGCAATGATATGTATAGACACGGTTATAGAGCGTATAGTGCCTTTTTTATAGTTATGTTGTGTAATATGTATTGCATCTATATTGGATACTATTGTGGTGGACGAGTTCCTTCGGCTGTGTTGACCGAGCTTGCGAGGGCAGATCTCCGCCGAAGGAACGAGTCACAACACAATCGTTTCCCATAATCATCCAACAACCTTTTTATTGTATCATTTGATATTGGCTATTTAAAATGCGGTTTTGTTGTTTGAAACACTTCACTATTTAGGAAATTGACACTCGTTTTGGATTGTTTAGATATGTAACAGTCCTAAAAGATTCGACCTGATCCGGGCTCGAACCTTGGACTTTTATTCCAATGGGGAACGCTCTACAACGTCACTATAAAAGCTAGCTCGATATCAAGGCAGTATAAGGTCTCCTTATACATAAATATTGGCTACAATACCCCTCCTTAAATAAAATTCGTCCTCGAATTTCCGGAGACTGAGAATGTTGTGGAACGTTCTCGAGGATATTCCTATGTAGCCCCACGTTTGGCGCCCTTGCAACGGTCTAAAGAGATCCGACCTAATCAGGGCTCGAACCTTGGACATTTTAGACCAAAAGTGCACGCTCTACCACGTCGCTATAAGCTACCTCAATAGCATGGCAGTATAAGTGTCCCCTTATATACATAACATTGGCTACATAATAAACAAACATTATCGCGCAATTATACTGTCCTTTCAGTTGGTTGCAGGTCAAAGGGAAGTAAATCGGATCGGCTTGCCGGGCAGACAATTTTGTTCAGGGAATTTCAGATGAATGTATAAGACTGAGGTTGGCTCCCATTGGACAATAATGATTTTGTTGAAGATTTTCATAAAGTTGAATAGCCTCTGACTTATTTTTAATAACAATAGTGTTGATTTTTAGCTGTATTGACAAATAAAGAGCCATTTTCAGAACATGCTGTATTTTCTGAAATTGGAAGTAAAATTCATTGCGGGATAAGGGTGACCTTT
>JAUELF010163251.1:0-14769 GCA_031471495.1 Clinocardium nuttallii | reverse complement strand
TTATGTCATGCTTTTCTTATATCGGTACCTACCAAAATAAGAAAAACTATTTTAATTAAATAATTAAAATATGAAAGCTTTCTTAAACTACAGTCTAATTAGAATCAAACATTTACTAACAAAGGTTTATAAGGGAAAATAATTGTTATTTTACATATTTTCTTTATGAATTTCATTAGAAGTGCAACTTTAAATTGTTGTTATATAACAAATACTCTAATTCTTATATATAAGGTCATGTTTAACAGTTTGAGAAGTAACTTCAAGTAATGTTCATGCACTGGTTGAGCATTACAAAAAAATGAAACTAGTTCCTATGTACAGCCCTTTCCACATAAAGCAAAGCTGCAGCACATCACCTTGTAAATATTTAGGTAAAAACGTTATAATTCATGGACATAAAGTAAAAAGCATTGCAAAAGCAAAAGCAAAGAATTCTCGTAAGCAATTTCTCCTTTTGTCAAAATGTTTTCAAAATCGTTATGCAGAGACATTAACATGCATACATTTCAAGGAAATGCTAAACAAAATTTCGACTTATTTTGTTTTAATTAATTTAAATGTACCCTTAATGTTAACCATGATTTTACAGTTTGATAGGTAAACTGTCTCCAACAGAAATCTGCATTTAACCCTTTCCTCATATATACGCTTTCTAAGGCCTTTGCAGCAAAAATATTTTGAAAGCATACTGACACAAGAAGAAATTGCTCAAAACGCGCAATTTCTCACTTTTTTTTCAGTTATCTATTCAATTTTGCATTATGTTTCTTTTTTATTTTAGTTCTCAAGATATTGTATGCCTTTGTTTTTCACATAACACAGCCCTTAAAACCTTTCCCCCACACACCAAATATACAGCATGTTATTTTGTAAACATCTAGGCAAAGGTTTTGAAAATATCTATTAATCAAATAATTATTTATCATTGAGAATCACAAACTCATATGGAAACCTTTTGTAAAAATAAGCAACTGCTTCTTATTTTTTCAAAAGTTGCTTGATGCAAAGGCGTCAGAGAGTGTCTGTTAGGAAAGGGTTAACGTTATTGTAAGAAATCTTTAACAGAAACATCACTCAAATGATACACTATGGCAACCTTTAAATTATATAGCTATTCCTGTTTGAGTTGGCAGTCACCTCATCTCTTTCAGTTCAGGAATTCTGTATAATTTCTGTCACCATTCCAAACTGAAAAATAAACAGAAAAACAAATGTCATCAATGCTAATGCTGAAATAATATTTGTGATATTAAGAAACGAAACACAGATATGTTTAACCCTTCAGCAAATCGAAAGCGGACTGCTTCTCAAAATTAGTGTAGGTAAAAATACTCAAAACAAGGGTTTAAAACATTGTCGAAAAACCATCTGCTGTAGATGCATCACAACGTGTCTGTCGGTGGGAAAGGGGTAAATGTAGTCATTTTTAATACAGAATTTTGAATTACGTATTCTTTACTTTTGTTATTAACTCTTGCTTCATACGACTTATTTGCAGAAGAAGACTTTTGAAAACTAAACTAAAATATGAAAACTCTGTGTAAATGTAAGTTCACTTACTAAACTGAGTTTGAAGTATTGCGACAAGAGCATGACATATCTGCCACCGATCTGACACAATTAAAGAGCGAACAATTATTAAATCACCCCACCCACTGCCCTGCATTTCATGAAAGAAAATTACCAGTGTAAGATTTGCCAATTTTGGATTAATGTTGACTGTACTAACATTGTAGACATGCACACATGTATCACCTGTCTGTCTATCGGATTACGTAAACATTGATATACATTGTTTTCCGTCCGTCCGACACGAGTTCACAGCATTTCGTCCTCTCGAGACTGTTTGTTTGTAATCCGATGGCTTTGATTTTCAATGTCCTTTACTGGTATCCAACTGTAAAGCTTTGTGTGGCACTACGTTACACGTAAGCGTCATTTTCTCCCCCGAAAATATCAAAAATCCAGCATAAGCGTGGATCCGCTATCTTAAAATTCTATTTTTGACACAGGGCGGAAATGTGCCCTTTATTTCCGCTTGAATCGGGAGACAACTACAAATGACAGGCTTACATAACTTTGTTTAAAATTGTTTTAGCGATTGAGTCGGCTAATTTAGCATGCTCCGAAGCGGATTAAATATATCTAGTCCGAAAATCTAAATATTTAGTCCGATTTACAATATAGACGCGTTGGAGAATACGGACCAAATCAAAATCGTCGTAATTTAGTCAGAAAATGTTGATTTAGTCCGAAATCGAATTTAGACGCGTTGGTGAATACGAGCCCAGTAGTTTGGGACAAGGTGTCTCACACAGAGTATTGGCTATCTCCTCTATCGAATGCATGTTTCAAACTTCATTTGTGTATTATAGTAAACTTTATGTTTAGTTTCAAGGTATATTCCCTCTAAAAGAATTCTACCCATTCACAAGTCTTCTGCAAAAAATGACTCTAAAACATAATAAATAAGTCAAATGTATAACTAAAAACAGGAAATATTAAACGTATCTCCCTGAACAGTTGTATCGGTCAACTCATTCGTCCGCAACATTAAATATTTTACTTTAATCAAACAAAATTTAGATTGACAAGAAGAAAAAAAGAATTACATGCTTACATGAGTAAATACCTGATACACCTCCTACTAGAGTTGTATTACCACATGGTATCGATGGTCTACCAGGCTGTTGTCTTGACAATGTCACTACTGACATTCTTGTTTGTAGACCATCACAAATGAAGTCATACAACATAAACAGACCACATATTATGTCAGTTGCAGCACTTCTCTTCTTCCTTGTTCTCATTGCCACTTCAATTGGAACAATTATGCTTGTGTTAGCTGGAAGATTCCCTATGTCATCAATCGTCTTAAAATGTAAGAAAGAAAACATTATTATGCGAAAAACACAATAAGCTTTTACGTGTACATGAAAAACGTGGCTTGATGATAAATCACACCCACGCGTGATATTACAGCGAGACACCACTATGAAGTCAGTGTGCCGTGTCACAAGAAAGCATAGTCTCGATATGATCTAGATATGCATTTAACCGGCGTTATTATAATCCAAAGAAATATTTTTAATAAAAAAAAAATAACATAACGCACAACCGACAACCCTTTTGCAATGGTGACAATGTTGATTGTATTCAAGACACAGATATTAAGGGAAAGTCAATAGATTTGTCATACCATATTATCTATATTTTAACATATTTCCTTTCAACCATGGACGTGCTTTATTATCCTATAACAAAGTACAAGTTGCGGCTATAAACAACATTAAAAGACCACAGCCTTCCTTTGTTCAGCATAAAACATTAAGCTTTAAGGACAGACATACTTCTTACTTTTGTTTATAAATAGTCAAAGCAAGTGCTATCAATAGAACCAAAAACATTGACAAACCAAAATTAGTCACACAAAACAATTTAACACCAGGCTACTAAGAGGTAAATAACAAATTATTATATTAAACAATACTTCATGTGTGACTAAGTCAAGACGATAACAACAAACACAGACAGCGTGGTTAGACGGCTTATATTCAAACATTAATAAATATACTTTATGACATCGTCAAGTATCACTACAATTGAACACAAAAACTATTGCCAAATATATTTGTTAACGAGACTTACGTAATCAAGCCTCGTTCATGTGAAAGTTAAGACATACTTGTTTAAATATCAAGGTCTCATGATTAGTCGGTAGATCAAATCGCACGTTTTCCGCAGAGATTAGTCCATGGTTGGTGATGAGGAATTCTATCGTGTTCTTTATCCCTTCTTCGTACGGAATCAAGTTTACATTTGATGGCTCTATAGTGACCACAGGCATTGGAACCTAGAAACGGAAATGTAGAACCCGATAAAAGATCATGAATGCTGTTTTCTTAAACTCTTTTAACAAGAGAGAATAATGTTATTTTTGTCGAAGGAGCTCACCAGAAATCTTGTTAACAGTTTCATTAAGTTTATTGTTGTCAGGTCAGATACAAAAGGGTTGGTGGACTCAAGCAATATCTCTTCGAATAATATTAAAAATACGAACATCTTTTTAAATTGTGAATGCCTCAAATGTTTAATGTCAGAGTTGTACTCAAAGGCCAGACAGTAGAGATTACGTATATAAGAGCTGGTGTCTAAATAAGCTGGTGTCCTATAAATAATTACCTGCGTTTCAAAAGTTGCATCTAAAGTTAAAGCATACGTGTCCTTAAAGGTTATAGGAGTCACAGTCCAATAATAGGTTACAGCAATACGTGGCAGGAATATCCTCACTGTTTCTGACTGTTTAACGATAATGATAGCATGGTATGTGCCGTGCCCAGGCGCTTCAGCAGTAACTGTGTATTGGTCTTCAAGTATATCTTCAAAAACAACTACCTCTGAAAATACCAAGTTTTATTTTTAATTTAATTAAAGTGACACTCTAAAAATGGTCTTTCCAAAAGCTTGATATTTTACGGATTGTGCTTTTTTATTATTTTAGTATCCTCAAAATGCAAGGTCAACATTATTTCTTTTTGAAGTGAAAGTTGACGGTTGTATATGTTACAAAGCGAGATATACGATGATATAACCAGTCTTCAAGCGACCAGGTGTTATGCATTCTACTTTTTACGTACACAGTATTTCTAGGCAAAAGACATTCTAATCATTGGCTTATATTACCTGTTTCATTTGTTGTGTATCTTCGTTCTGAATACTGTCTTCTTGGGTTTGAGAAAAGAACTGTTGCATCACTTACTAATGGGTTACCCTCGGCAAAATATGTGAATTCATCCTCAACTCGGACGGACATGTTCACTGTTTGTGAAGACGTAATATACAGTTTGTAACGAAATGTTTTATATGTCAAGTCTGCATTTATAGCAATTGTACCCTGCATCTCTCCTAGGCTGTCTTGTTTTGATGACGTTATCATAAAAGTAAGCATAGCTGACGAATGGGGTGCGATGCTTAAACTTTCATCAGACGCGGATTGCTCAACTGAGTTGGAGAACGCGATCATCGATAATCTAGAATCAGCTGGCAAATCTGCGATGACATTACGTGCAACTACCTCGCCAACATTTGTAACATTTATTTCAAATGTTTTTTGTGAGCCTCTGAGTACATTATCTGTCAGATAAGATGGACTGAGAACAAGCAACGGTCGTCGAACATTTAATGTTAAATACACAGATTGTCTAGTAAAAGTACCGGCTTTAGAACGGAATACAATAACAATAGTTCCTATTAATGGTTCGTCGACTCTCAAAGTCAAATTATAAGATACACTTTCACCAGGTGACAAACTTTCTAATACTGTCTCTGTTGTGATATTAGCTTCGATAATTGGGTAGCCAATACCCTGTAACTGAAACAGAAAAGTAAAGTTTCGACATTTTGTCTTTATAAAACTCAAACATCTGGTGCATTAACGGTAGCGGCAACACAATATGTTTTTGAATATTAACATAATCATAATGTGAAATAAGTAAAGGATTCGTGACGTTTCCTTTTAAGTTTAATTGTTTGTTTCTGTTTCCCTACGTGTCCCCATGTCCGTTGATTTGCGCATGTTCATAGAATTATGTATTTTTACATTCGTCTTGGTTCTTCGTATTACCCTATTTATATTTGACCAATACTCAATGATACGAAGAGGCAATTTAAAAAATATCGTATACTATCCACTCTTCTATTTTAACTTCACAAGCCATTTATAAAGGAGGGCATGTGGTGTATAATGACCAATGAAATTAAGAAAAGCTTTTTAGTGTTTGCCATCATATAGAGTTCGTAAGAGACATGTGAAAACTAATTGTGTACCTCGACGAATATGTCGGTTATTACATCATCACCAGTGTTCTGCAGTGTTCCGATGTTGTTGAATATCACCACATGTTCATCTAAATACGTTTGTACCGCCGTGTGTTCTGGGGAACAACTCATTCCACGCACTGACCATCGCATCTGCTCCTTAAACTGCGGGTCACTGGGGTGACGGGCATCCTAGCAATTAAATAATGATGTATAACAATAACGTTAAACAAATATTAATTATATTATGTGAATGTCAATTACTTGAAACCTTGAGACATCCTTCACAAGCTCTTGGCTATAAGCTTAACTTCAACTGCACTGATAAACATGTAACTGACCACCGCCCCCGTATTATAATTACAGGTAAGTTCAAGGGAGACAACTGGTTTTTAGGAAGTGATGTCAAGTCACCATTTACTAAACAAGAGGGCCATGGTGGCCCTAGCTCGCTCACCTGAATTATACAATGTACTGCAATGCAAAACAAATCAAGACATTTATTCTAAATGCAACCTCCACAGTGTTAACAAGATTTCCTTAATTGGCCTAATGATCTTTATTTTTTATTATTCCAACATGGACACGATATCATCAAGACAACATCCTGACAAAGTTTCAACTTGCTCAAAGTAAACATGCCGCCTCTGGAGTTTGAAACATATTTTCCTTTAATGCCTTAGTTTCTAACCCAATATGACACATATTCAAACTTAACTTAGATATAAATCAGACACATATTCTGACAGAATTTCGAGCAATCAAGACCTCAGACCGAGGGCGTCTCGACTTCTCGGATTTGATGGAAAGAAATGTTCTGAAGATTTGTCATAAGGATTGGTAAAAAATGTAGCTTCTAGAGTGTTAAGTTATTTTAACCTTAGTTAATTTAACCAAAGTAAGGTGACTTAACCTGGATTAAATTTGACTTTAAGAATAACCCAACTAACCTGGGTTAAAAATAACCCAGGATAGGTAACTCAACCTTGATTAACATTGACTGTAGAGGTTGGCTTACTTAACATTGGTTAAGTTTGGAGGTTAAGTAACCTAACCAAGGCAAATTTCTGCCAAATTATGACCTTGACCTTGACAATTTTGACGTTGAATGATGTCCCATGACCAAACAATACATCTGACAAAGTCTTAGTAAATTAGCAAAAAATGCGGCTTCTACAGTGTTTACAAGATATTACTAGTTTCTGACCCAGTATGACCCATATTCGAACTTGACCTAGATATAATAAATACAAACATTCTGACAAAATTCAAAACTGCTTAAGCAAAAAGTGCAGCCTCTAGTGTGTTAACAAGATTTTCCTTCAATTTGAGAAATTGAACAATTCACATGGCGCATGAACGTCCATGTTAGCACACGTACGCATTTTTTGTTATTTTTAATGAAATTCTATTTTCTTCACAGAGACTCATATATGTGTTTGTTTTGATATAATATATTGTAACTACATTTCCTTAACAGTGCCACCATTAAACCAAAAACAGGAAACAGCAGGAACATTAAAAAGACATAGGAGCGAAAGCAGGTGTCCGCAATTTAATAAGTGTTTCTTGCTACATATACGTCACATGTTGTAATGATTCTGGGTCAATTCAAATGCAACACATACTGTATACTTACAACGTAAAATATGCCACTGTCTCCTGTTCTTGGGTAGTAAACAGTTTCAAATTGCAGACGTCGAGGTAAGGAGAACACAGGTATATTGTAAATGTTCCCTTTATTACGTATCCTGGAAGTATTAATATAGACTATACAACATTGTACAGAAATCAAATAGAATCGTGCAGGCTTACAGAAATAAAAATATGTTTTTGCAGTATTAGAACACCATTCTTGTGGGCCTGTCTACATTTAGCAAATCAATTAAATTTAACTGATGAGAAATGAAAGTCAATAAATCTCTCAAAATTAAAGAGATATAAAAAGTCAAATATCACTGTAAACCCTCAATAAATCAAATCGCAGAGGAAACGTGTTAACAATAATAAAACGTTTAAAACATTATATTGCATTTATAAATACAAATTAGCAAAAAAGTAAATGAAATAAAATAAATAGAATATATGAGAGACAAACAGTCAATACTCAGTGTAAAAGAACCTCGTCCAAGACCTAGCTGCTAACCAATCGTCATCAACGGGTGCTCAAGAGAAAACGAATTTATTATTTTGGAATTGCAAAGACCTTGACAAATCATAACTACGAAGCCAAAAGGAGGCTGGCTATGAGTGAATCTCGATATTAATGAAGGACATAAGATACGATACATACCTGACGTCAACATACGCTGCTCTGTTGTTATTTCCATCAAAGTTGTAAATGGTTCCGGATATTTGTACAGATGCGGGGGTATCAAGTATTCCATTAGGTACAACTTGTACCACTGTGGCGTTATAAGACAGACTCACAGTCAATGTCCAAGAAACGGTCACCTGTGCAACAACATTACCGACCCTAACAATAATGGAATGAGGGTCAATCGATGCCACAACTCTTTCCCATGTGACAAGACCTGTTCTGTCGTCAATCTTCATTCCCGAAGGTCCCTTCACAAGATACCAAGAAATTGGCTGTGTTCCCTTAAAACAAATATATAAAACGATTAAATATATTTTAAAATTACTCTATAATTACTTCGTGATTCGTGTACAACACAGAAACAGTATTAGGTTACCATCAAATTGATAAACTTTGAAATATTTTACAAACAATTCCCTTACCTCTGTCAAATTTAGTTGGTATGAATAAGGATCACTTTCAACAGCAGACTGGTGTGCTACAATGTCGTCAACATTTGGTTTCAAAATCTGTTGAGAGCAGTCGGATCCAGTCCAAGGTAAAAAGCAAGAGCAACCCCCAAACATGCATTGTCCACGGGGCGGATTTCCATTACTGCCACAAGCATTTTCAGGGCACTTGGCATAGAAAAAGTATTCTACCTGTAAAACGAAAAGATAAATATAGCTTTAGAATGTATATAAAGCGGTAATACTCAAATACCTTCATTATTATGCACTACACTGTCGTTGCCAGTAACGATGTGTGTTTGCTTACACATATTTTGTTTCTACGTGTATAAAGACAAGATTGATTGATTGATGTGTAACGCCGTTTTTAACAATTCCTCAGTCATATCACGGCGGCCAGTTCACCTACGCATGTGTTTTCCGGTTTTCTCACACCATTACTCCACACAAGTATCTTCCCAAGCAACGGACTGCTTCTCCACATAGACTAAGCCCATTGGTGAAAGACAAATGACGTATGTCGCATTGACTTTTGTCAAACGTCGGAAAGAAATTAATTTAGCCTAGCCGGGATTTGAACTCACAACCCTTGGATTGCGCGTCGCTACCGACTGAGCTACCGGGGCTCGGCGTATAAAGACTTGAAATCATACGTAGACAATACCAAAGAAAATGTTAACCTATACTTTGGATTATCTTTTAATATATATATATCATTTATTTGAAAAAATATTTAAAGGATTATGTTCACGTAGTTGAGTAATTATTTCACAAATAATTAGATATTGATTAGAAACGGACATAATTGTAGGTGCATCAAGAACTTACGATTTTTATACATTTATATATGTATATACACATTTGATTTAACGCTTTTAATTGATAAACCAGCATTTTCCCAGTAAAACACAATATTTAAGATACTATACCCCATTTTGTGTGTAGTCTGTATTATTTGCTGATATCTCAACTCGGACGATCTGGTTTGCGTGTTTTGGCGATTCACACGTAATTAACTGTTTTGATATTCGTTTTCCCCTGACGACGGTATTGTCAAATTTACAGAAGAATGAAGAATCAGCAGTTTCTGGGAAGTTATGGCCACGGACGTTTACAAGCGTACCACCGGTGTCTGGTCCAGCACTTGGTGACACTGCAAGGACTGTGATTAAAGGAAGGCAAGTAGGACCGTAGAACGTTTCATTGCATCTGTCACATAGATCACCGGCCCAGCTTATGCCACTACAAATACACTGTCCTGTATATAGGAATAGGAGACATTCATGCAAAATGTAGAATGAAAGAATGCAGAAGTGAATTAATAGTGCAATCAATTTAATTTAATCTGATGCATATTTTCAATAAGGGAAAACCTATTAAAAATAAAATATTGAATTATTATACATTTGCATTTGAAATCCTGTCAATGTAAGCATGACCTTGATACTTTCAAAATTGCAGACAGTTGTAAAATGTGTTTTCATCCTCTTCTTCTTCATGAATTCTTCTTTTATTAACACATCTAGCTATAGTTTACTTAAATGTTGATACTCACCGTTTGTTGCATCGCAGACCCCGTTTTTACAAGGAGGGCATAAATGACACTGTGGTCCCCAGCGGTTTGGCGCACACGTAGAACAATTCGCGTCAGCAAACTGAATAAAGCAGGAGCATTGATCTGGGGTTACACATATTCCACGATTGTTGCAATTATTAACACCAAAACATGTTGGTAAAACACACTGGTCCCCTGTCCACTTAACATTACACTTACAAACGTTTGAACCCACACATTCACCATTTCCTGAGCACTGATTTACCCCAGCGCAATCGAAAACCGAACAGTTAGCCCCGGTCCACCCAGATTGACAACGACAAACATTCGTACGTACGCAGTCACCTTTATCACTGCAGTTTGAAATACCAGAGCAGTCAAAATTTCTGTCCTTCAGAATGGGTTCAATTTCTACAGCTAGCAGATCTGTATCCTGGCTTATATCAAACACTCTTCTTTTGGCATCTTCGATATTTGTTGTTCCCCACCAGTTTTCTTTAGCGTCAATAACACCAAATGCTCTCTTGATGACTTTCATATCATACGTGACAAAAGGATTATCAAATATGTTATAAGAGAACTTATATTGTTCGGTACCTAACTCGATTGCTTGGGTTCTACCCTTATTATTAAGGAGAGAGTTATAGGCGAATAGTCCTTTGAACTTCGCTGTTAATGGATATGTACTTAGGGAGACGACACAATCTGCCTGTGAATCCTGAAAAACATTTCCCACAATGTGATAGTTGCCTTGGTAGGGATACGTGTAATCACCATATAATAATACAGAAAGGAAACACTTCTCACTGGGAATGGCTTTTGTCATAATACTGTCTTCAAACGTAAAATTCATAGAATTGTGTAGTCTTATGTCAAGTGTTCCGGTCTCCTCAAAAGTATTCCTTGTAAACATAATTTTGCGTTGAACTTGATAGTATCCATACCCCGAAACATCAAAATAGAAAGTCTTTACATTATTCTTAAATGTATTCCCAATTACTTCGAAAATCATCTCCCATCCGCAATTATAAATTTCAAACTGCATCGCAACTTTATTATTTTTCAATGTTGAATTTCTCATAAAGAAATTATATATGTACGGGTTACAACTTGATGTGCCAAATTCCAAGTCAATCGCTTTTCCGGTACTGTTGATAATTGTAAGATTTTCAAATGAAACCGTGCCAAATGGAACATGAGCTAGGATCCCTGCAACTCCTGTGTTGTTGATAGTTCCATTACCTAGGTGTAGGTCCCCACCTTTGTCTTCAACTGATATCCCATGGTGTATACAGTTGTTCAAGATAGTTCCAGACAAATCAAACTGTCTTACGCTGCTGGACAAAGTCAAACAATTCTTTTTTGACCCGGAAATCACATTGTTTGAAAACAAAACACCGTTCCCATCAACGTGAACACCAGCTCTAGTGCCGATGATATTTGTGTTCTTCAAAATGGAATCTAAAAACGAAAACCAGACTTTCTTTAAACGCAGTCGATGTCGGGCGGCAATAAAATTGATTCAAACATAGCATCATTGATAAATATTGAAAATCACAAGGACACTTTATTTAAAACACTATGAAAATCATGTGTGTGACCGAGACCTGTCAAACTTGACCGTCTCCAAGCTTTGGCAACTAATAGTCGCTTTAGATGTTTGGAAAGAATGAATTAAGAGAAGACATGATGTAAATGTGCAGATGGTCATATGAACATAAAGACCCCATTCCATAAGTAGATAGTAGACTACTAAAACTTTCTTTTAACTCAGTCAGCAACGATGAATGATTAAAATATGATAAACAGAAGCACATGCGGGTCTATGCTCTCCTGGCATTGATCTGACTGGTTTTCCAAAGGAACCGAGCTGTCATCAATATTTAACTACCATCTAAGTTTTGTGAAGATCGGATAGTAAATGGAGGCTCTATTGTGGTCACAAGCTGTATTATAGCAATTTTGACAATTTCAAGGGCCATAATCCAGACATGCATGGCCGGATCTGGCTGGTTTTCCAAAGGAACCGAGCTCTCATCAATGTTTAACTACTATCTAAGTTTGGTGAAGATCGGATAGTAAATGGAGGCTCTATTGTGTTCAGAAGCTGTATAGGCCCATCTAAATATAGCCTCATGCATATGTATGGTTTCTCAGAACGAGGCTAACTAAGCAAGCTCCCAAAAGCTACATGTAAATACTACAATATATGGCACTATTTTGCAGTATTAGAGATATTGAACTTGTACCGTTTGTTTTATTTTATTTTGTTGAAAGCTTTATGAAATGTAACAAAAAGGCATCTGTGGATAATAAACAAAAAGAAGCAAGAACGATTATAGAGACCGCATATAATTAAGATATCAGAGGAGAGTACATTGCCTTATTATTTGTATTAGCCAGGTCAGTATTTGAGACATTTCCCTTCTAATCAGTATATTATTGCTCTTCAAAAGAAGAAACAGTATACTTTCTCATCCATCTTCAAGTATAAACTGATGACAACTTATTGAGTGATGGGAATGTTAATCTGCATTAATGTACCATATTTTTTTCTAAATACAATGCTTGTCTACTATTATTTAGTCGAAAGAAAAATGAACAGCGGCATAACATCATCGCAGTATTAATGTTAACTCTTTCCCACACAATGATACTTTCTTGCAGCAGAGGAAACTTGTTAAAACATTGTGGCAAAAGTAGAAATCGCCCAGAACGAGCATTCTTTTTCTTTGCCACAATGTTTCAACTCAATTCAATAGCAAACATCAATTTATAGATATTTTACTTAATTTTGTCCAGATATTTTCAAAGTCGTCTGCTCCAAATGTGTTGTATGTGGAAAAGGGTTGAAACTTAAAACATAGAAATTTTAAAACCAGATATCAGTTCAGTATTCAAATAGGTTATCTGTGTTCATCTCATTTTCAAAATAGCATTCAATTATAAAGAGGAAACTGACACATTTCAAGCGTTTTTCTCATGTCCAATCTGTATGTCTGGGCTATGGGTCATGATGTACCTGCTTGTAAATTACAAAGCTATTGGACACAATACACTTGCAGAAGATGTTGAAAAATAAGTTGGCCACACAAATTCCATTTACTCGCTGATGTCTACAATCAAGTCAAAGCTGAGATTTGAAATTTATAGAACAATTTAAGAATGACAGATAGAAGGAAATCCTGGAAAATATGATATGCAATTGTCAGCATTCCGAAAGGTGTTTGTTCAACAATGTTCAATTTCGTTTTGTTTAATTTAATTTGGGTTTAATGCAGTTTTCAACATTATTTCTGTTATATCATGACAACAGCTCATTTAACCCCACCAGGACCGCCGTGGCTGCAGGTCAAACACTGGACGTCCGATTTCAAGTCACCGATGCTAATTTAACCACTTGACTATGGTGGATTCCTGTTTTTTCTTTGTGAAATTTTAATTGCAAATTAATGTCAATATGTGAAGCAATGAAAGGTGTCTTCAGATTCACTAAAATACGAGTTTACATCTTTTATGTGTGTACACCTACTTGATTAAATATTATACATCAAATTGTTACACCTTTTTAGTCGGGGCGGTCATGGCCATGCCTAGTACTGGTTTGTTTGGCCAGGGATCATGAATAAGTGAACTGTCCCCGCGATATAATTGAACTTTTGTTCAAAACGGCAAAAATCCGAACTTGATAAAAACAGTTAAACCTTTCTGATAATTACATTGTATAAAGCAATGCGTTTATGTTCCTCTGTATTGCTCGCGTTTGTAGTTTTACACAATTCAAATTACAATCTGAAGGTGCAAGTCTTTTACAGTCGGTTTGGTGCATTTTCTAACTGGTGACAATGTCAATAATCTTCTAGTCTGTAATGTTTTCAACAAACAATTGTCATCTTACTGATCTAACACAGTACCAAACATCAGTTTGTCAGAGCTGTTTAACATAAACTCGGTAACTGTATAGGTCAAACTGATGTAGCCTTGTAGTGGCCTTTTTGATATGGAACAGTCTACCTTAAACTAGTAATATGTTCAGTTCTAATATGTAAAACTAAATAAACTTTGTGAAAAAGATATGTAAATAAAGAAGAAAGAGTTTTACATTGGAGTGTTCTCCTTCTTTTTTCACAATCATTTTTGTTGTATTTTGTTTAAAAACAATATCTTTTGATATTCATTGATTATCACATGTTTTATCTTCATGTTTTAACAAGATTTTCCTTCAATTTGACTGAGTGACCTACCTTTTGACCCGACAAAATCAATGTTCGAACTTGACTTAGATATCATCAAGACAAACATTCTGACTAAGTTTCAACATGCTCAAGTTGAAAATGTGGCCTCTAGAGTGTTAACAAGATTTCCCTCAATTCGACCTAGTGACCTAGTTTTTGACCTCATATGGCCTAATTTTGAACTTGTCCAAGATTTTATGGAGATGAATGTTCTGATAAACTTTCATGAAGATTGGATGCAAAATGTAGCCTGTAGAGTGTTAACAAGGGCAAATGTTGACGCTAGACGACGGACGACTGACGACGGACGAACGCCGGACAAAATGTGATCACAATAGCTCACCTTGCACTACGTGCACAGGTGGGCTTAAACATAGAAGGGAAACCAGG
>JAUELF010163141.1:0-14771 GCA_031471495.1 Clinocardium nuttallii | reverse complement strand
TATAAGACGAGTGACGATTGTCACAGTAACTTTTGTCAAACGTCGGAAAGAATGTTGGCCGAGCTGGGGATCGAACTCACAACCCCTGGATTGACAACCCGCGTCTACCGATAGACCTACTGGTTGAAGAGACCGTCAAACCAAGGAACAATACCGATATATAAAGACCTCACACGCAATTTGCCGAGCTCATTAAGAATGTGTTCTATCTTAAACAACCAACAACATACTTGGCCTTCCGGGATATTTAGCTGCAAGAGCCGATTTAGATTGACCATTCTGTATTTTAGACGGTCTGGTACTGCCCTCTGTCGACGACTCCGAGTCAAAGTCGCCAAAAGAAAACGGATCTGTTGTAGTTTCCGCGGTGACCGTCGTCGTGGTGGGCGTGGTTGAAGGTCTAGGTGGGGCTTTATTCGGATCAGGACACAGTATATTTGGTGTGAATCTGAAATAATTCGGAACGGAATAAGGAAAGTTCTTTTGATTATTCTCATGTATATCACGCTGTATCAGGATGGTTCCGTGAGAAAAAAATGAGCCATCCCGCGAGAAAACAAAACATAACGGCCTTTGCGTAATATATCGACCCAGATCAGCCTGCGCTGTTCGCGCAGACTGATCCGGGCCGCCATATTCCGTCTCCGAGGGATATAGAGGTATAGAGTGATTATTCCTGAAACAGAAAATCCACAAGAGGTGAAAAGTGTCTGTCCGGGCTAGCCTGCACGGCATGTTTAGGCTAATCCGGGTAGATACTTTACGCAGAGACCACACTGTTGGTTTTCTGGTGAGACGGCTTGTTTATACCAGGCTGTACCAGGATGAAATATACTTATTGTTAAGATAAAATACGTGCTGGTGAAAATGTCTACGTCTAGCTTGAATACAGTTTGAAATAGAGAAATTATTTAGCATGAAATCTGACCGGTTCTCATCAGGAAATGAATGACGTCTCTTGGCCTTTCGTCGATTTAAATTTCAATATCAATTCAGATCAGAAAACATATTTGCACAGGTTCTAATATCCATTTTGCGAAGGATTAAAATATTCATACGTTTTGGCGCGCTGTTCGTGCTATCGCTGTTTCGTAAATGGATTGCTCAATGTATTGTATAATTAATCAAAGTAAGTGGATATATAAAGAAATGATTTAAAAACGGATGATCTTATGAAGGGAGATTATCGAAACATCACAACGAAGCGAAAAACTTTTAAGTCATGATTACTTCCCTTGTATACAAAGAACAACCGATCAGCCCGATTACTTTTTCTCTCTCTGTATAGACGTGTGTATTAAATAAAAGGATAAAATGGCGTGCCACTTTCAAATCCATCTTAAGGGTAGATTATAATGATGTTATAGTCTAGCTTTGATAAACGTTGCCTTGCTACGATCAAAATGTTATCCAAACTTCCACTAACATGACTGTAAATGATTCTGTAAAAAAATAATTTCTCCGTTTGTACTATTTATATTTTCTTTCTTTGCTATAAATAAACTGTTTGTTGTTTTATGCAATAACATATATTGTATTGTATCTTAAGTTTGATCGGAAGATATACAGCCTGTCAAAATTAATTCTTTATTTCGTGATAAAACTCTATACCTCTATTAGTCCAAGGGCTGGTTGAAAAAAAAAGTCTCAATTTAACCAAGGTTCGACTTATTTTGAGGACAGTGTGTATGCTCATTTTATAAAGAGAGGGTCTTTGTTAAAATAAATATGAATACATTCAAATCACAGAGAGTTTTAGTGGTCTGACGATAACTTGAAATCGAAAGGGACTCATAGATGATTACCGTGAATTGTAGGCGGGTTCGCGTGATCGGTGTTTTATGCTAAACTAATTTATGTATAAGTGCCAGCTTATAAGAAAAATGGAGACGTCCTATTTTGAACATAGACGGTTCTACTTTAAACAATTCGGCGCTCATAGAGTTAACAAGGATATACCCGTTTCAGAAAAAGGGTTCGAGTGGAAGGTTATATTGGGTTTATCCCATTACACTGTTAAAGTAAAAGACAACTTACTTGGAAACGCAGGTGAATTCATCCCATTGATAGAGAAGTCCGGGCGAACAGCCTTTCAGTATACTTATTCTGTTGGAACAATGAAAGAACTTGTCACAGTCTGTAGGATGTGGGAAATAGGTACCGTTATAACCCTCCTCACAGGGCCTCCACGAATACACTGTAAACGTAATAAAATGGGTTTTAATTATTTATACACTTTCAGAAAGTTGTTTTCTTTGAAATGCATACATTTCATACAGAAAAATAGTTAAATGGGTCGGTATTTCATGTTCTTAAATCCGCATTTGATCTCAAAACCATAATAAAGCTGTCTCGCGAGAAAACCAACAATGTGGTCTCTGCGTAAAGTGTCGACTCTGATCAGCCTAAGCATGCCGTGAAGGCTAACCCGGACTGACACGTTTCACCTCCTGTGGACTTTCTGTTTCAGGAATAATGTATCTATACCTCTATCCTTCGTACACATAATGTGTCGGCCCGGATCAGTCTGCTCGGACAGCGCAGGCTGATCTGGTCAATATATTACGCAGATGCCATACTGTTGGTTTTCTCGCGGGACGACTCATATGGGTACTCTGACAATTCTTTTTAGTTCCCATAATATAGGATTTAACAACTTGACTGCTGACACCGATTCTGTAAAGCTTGTTCCCACATTCAAAGAGAACCGGCGTATCCGGCCAGGTTCTTTACTGTTGGTTGTCAAACTAAACATGTTTATCTTCATATTCGTCAAAAAAATCCAGCCTTAAAAGGATCGATTGAGTAATAAGAGAGTTAATGTGAAACAAAACCATTAACTACAGCTAAGCGTATGTTGTGCAGGATGGTTCTTTATTAAATCAACGGGCGATTTGTAATATATTGTTGAAATAGCTCTGCAGTTATGTTGTTTTATTGGGTTCTTTTATATTTCATGACTACATGTGTATGTATACAAGTGTTCTTGAGTGCTATTACTGTATTAATAATTTAATACACATAATCCAGGAGTGCGTGTTAATACATCCTGATCCTTGTCTACAGTGTTACCTGGTTTGTTTTTCGGGGAAGGTTTGTAAGGTATTCTCGCAGTTGTAGGTGATTTTGTAGCCTTGGCTGCATCCTGGTTCCCATCTTTGGCTGGCGAACCTAAAGAACGTTACATTACATGATTTGAGTTGAATATTGAGAAATATAGTTTTCTATTTTGTGCCAAAAGGTGGCTCTACATTACCACTTGATTATAGTTTTTTAAATGCTTCACGCCGATTTCCACAGTATTTCAGTCATATTACGTTATGAATGTTTCCTTGGTGAATTACCAGTACTGCTGGAATGCTTATCAGGAAACCAGCGCATCGGTCTTCATGCTCCCAACAACCCTGATCGCCAATGAAGGAAGCCATTAGTACCATAGTGTGAGTCTTTGGTATGACTCCACCCGAGATCGAACCCTGGGCTCGATTCACTACACCAACGTAGCGGTCTTTTGGAGTTGTTATCGAAGCGTTATGATATATACCAAATTCATTATAACACTTGACTTTAAAACACTTGCCGAGCCACGGTAGCTCAGTCGGTAGCGACGCGGGCAAACAATCCATGGGTTGTGAGATCGAATCCCGGCTCGGCAAACGTTCTTTCCGACGTTTGACAAAAGTCAATGCGACATGCGCCATTCGACTTGTGTGTTGTACTGGTGTTAGAAAAACATGCGTAGACGAAATGGCCGCCGTGATATGACTGAGAAAATGTTAAAACGGTGTTAAACCCCAATCAATCAAACAATCAATCACTTTAAAACAGCATACATATATTTTACATTGTTTTATTGTATGACTGAGCGGTTTTCATAACTCAAAAAATTCACACATACCTGTAGTTACAGGAGGAGAAGGTTTTGGTTCCGGAAGTGTTTTCTTATCGAACGTTTCCGGTTCCATTCTTCTTTCCATGGTAACGCGGACACTCTCCAGTTCCAGTTCAAATTTGTCGACGACAGCGAACGTTTGACTGGCGTTCTTTGTCTTTTTAGCTGACGACTCGATTACGCCGATAATTTGGGACGATGTTGCCTCCTTCTCGACGAAAAAGAGTGTGAAGTTGATGTAGTCGTTTCTGAAATAGATCGATGTGTTGTAAGAATACTTTTTTGACAACTATTGCATGATTTGCAGTGGGTGTTTGAGCAACGACAATAGCTGATGTGCTGTTAAAATCACTGTTACAAACAGAGATTTTAATCAGGAAGTCATTATACAATGTTGTATAGGGAATGCAACACGTATATCCATCTAACTCCATCTTGAATAAATAAAGAACTTTCGCAGTTTTATTTAAATGAGGACCTTGTCAATCAACTTCGCTTTATTAGCAGTTAATTGTTCTCCGAAGAAAACTTAATTGTCTGAGTAATGAATGTATAGATCAAATGCTTACTCTATTTCTTCCAAATAAAGCGCATTAAAAACACACATTACTTTAACTACCATGTCAACGTTACATGTCTTGTCAAATCATTGACTGCTGCAGATGACTTTGAATAACAATCTTAAACGACGCCAACCAATACAAACATTTACATTCATGAAGTTTACATCTCAGTCATCGCTGCTGATACGTTTATTGGGTGTTGTGTCGACTTTTACCCATACTTGTTTGGGAGAGATGGTTAAATAATGTCTTTTTGTAGATTATACCGTACACAGATACTTACTGGAATGATAAGACTTCACAACCACGATATGTTTCTTTAAATTGACTCTTTATGTAGAATAGGTCCATCTGAAACAGACAATGAGAAAATATGTTTACTGGGTAGACATTTTGAAGTATTTATTACTTACTTTGTTTTCAATACTAGCAATATTTGCAGAAGTTTTAGCATTTTAAAACGTTAATCTTCATCTGGAGGTCAGCACCTTTGGTTGTCCTTCTGAATGTTTGCACAACTACTAATGAAGTGTGTAACTGTTTGATTTGAGCACCTTTGGTTGTCCTTCTGAATGTTTGCACAACTACTAATGAAGTGTGTAACTGTATGAGGTCAGCACATTTGGTTGTCCCTCTGAATGTTTGCACAACTACTAATGAAGTGTGTAACTGTTTGATTTGAGCCCTCTTGGGAACAGGTATACGTTTGCATGTCTGAACACTACAGTGTAGTTGTGATCCGTCTTATCACAATCTACACAGGTTGACAGAACTTCCTCATATAGACGCTTTCTGACGCCTCTGCAGCAGACGGCTTTTTGAAATCATAGTGACAAAAGAAGAAATTGCACAAAACGTGCACTTTCTCCTTCTGTCACAATGTTTTCTACTTTTAGTCATAGGTTATCCATGTAATTATAGAGATTTTCTATGTTTTGACAAAATATATTCAAAGTCGTCTGCTGCAGAATTGTCGTATGAAGGAAAGATTAAGGACACAACACTTATTGTAAATGTACATACCAAAAAGCCGAAAATCCACTTCATCTTGATACTGGAAACCTGTATTTTTTAGATTGAAAAAAAAAAAGAACAAAGATTAGGATTTTATTTAAGCGTGAAGGTAAGGATGGAAGTCAATTCGGTAATCCGTAAGAAACTGAACCTGCAATTCCCAGCCATTGAGACATATGTTTCTGGTAAGGTTGGAAGTCAATTCGGTAATGCGTAAGAAACTTGAACCTGCAATTCCCAGCTCTTGAGACATATGTTTCTTTGACTACACACATCAGTGTCATTCAATGATAAAAGCATAGTTCTGTTTTGAAGATAAAACGAAACAACAACAACATATAAGTTAAAAACAGCTCCAAAGAAAGAGGAAATATAAGTAAATGTATATATTTCTACTCACCAAAATATGCGGACCAGAACAGAAACGTTAAACACTTTTCTAAATATTACCAGCCAGCCCCAACAAATATGGGCAAGCTCACTAGAGCGTAACGAAATGGTTACAGGTAAATGAAGATGGTGAAAATACACGATTCAGTGGTTTCTACACGGTTACACCCATATAGGCATGGGTCGACGTGCACCCAACCGGGAACATTCAATCCTTTACCGAATTATAGACGACTTTTAAAACGTTTCTCCCTTATTCAAGATTGTTTTTAAAAGTTGTCTTCTATATAAACTGAATAATTGTTCGGTGTTTAATCTCCGCTTTCAACATTTTTTTCAGTTGTATCGTGTCGCTTCCTGGGTAAGTTATCAGTACTGCTTAACCATTTATCCTGACACCAGCCAGACAGTCGTAATGCTAACCCTGCAACCCTGAGCGACAATGAGGCCAACCATTACTAACATTTGCAATGTCTGTGTGGTATGACCAGGCATGGGATCGAACCCGCGACTTCTTTCACCCGAGGCGGACGCTCTACCACTACCCCATCGAGTTGAAAGTGGCGTTAATCCTTTCTTTCCCAGCTGCAGACGTATTTTGACGCAATAGCAGCAGACGACTTTTAAACACATTGTGGCAAAAAGTGGAATTGCTCATGATGAGCAATTTCTCCCTTGGCCACAATGTTTTCAACTTCATTAAACAATAAAGCTATTTTTTCTGCATATTTGTCAGGTCTTTTGTCATTATGTTTTCAAAGTCGTCTGCTGCAGATTTGTCGTATGAGGGAAAGGGTTAAAATCCAAACAAACACTCGGGGATCGAATCCTGGTCTCCCTCTTTCGAGAGCTTGTTTAAAAACTGATCTGAGTTAATGATATCAACAAGAATCTAGACGTCATGTAATACTGTTATCTGCGATTTAATCCTTTCCCTCATATAGGCGCTTTCTGACGCCTATGCAGCAAACGACTTTTGAAAATATTGTTTTCAACTTTTTGAGTAATTATACGTAGATTTATAGAGGTTTTCCGTGTGTTTGTCCGGATGTTTTTTACATTCGTCTGCTGCAGATGTGTTGTATGTTGGAAAGGGTTAAGATCGACGAATAACCTAGTGTGTAGTCTTTTTGTGTGTTCATGTCCATTTTACAAATTCTTCAGTGGTGCATCGTTAACTAGTGTCGGGTCATACAGAAGACTTAAACTAGTAGTTGATGCGTGGTCGGGATTGCGTGGATAGAATATGCACGGGTGTCAGGATACCATTTCCAGCAGTACAGTGTCAGGTAATTTACTCGGGTAACGCCGCGGTTTGACTCAAAAACTATTTAAAGTTGTGGAAATGAGCTAATACTGATTTAGCATCCAAGAAGCAGGCACCCACATTGGTCTAATATAAGATGAGAACGTGTTTCGCAATCGATGTTGAGAATTTTATTTATTGAGGTTTTACGCCGCTTTCAACATTGTTATTCAATTATATATCACGGCGACAGTTCATTTATTCACTATCCCTGGGTAAACGAACCAGTACTAGGCTAGAAAATGTACATTGCCCTAGGGCATTCCACCATGACCGTAGTGCCGTGACAGGGGATCGAACCTGGGACACCCAGTTTCGAAATCCCCGACGCTAACCACTCGACCACAGCGGATTCCTCGATTTCGAGAAAGTCAGAACTGTAAACTGGGTATCGTGAAAGACATCTGAAAAAGGGCGTTCGTTTCACTCATCATTATAAGTCAAAACTACATTACCATTGATTGATTGATTGATTAGGGTTTAACGCCACTTCCAATAATTATTTCAGTAATATCACGACGGCCAACTACCCATGTGTTTCCTGGCTTTCTCACACTAGTACTATAAACAAAAGTAGTTTTTAAACATAGAATTTTAGATTGACGCATTGGCTTTTGTCAAACGCCGGAAAGAGTTTTGGCCGGGCTTGGTTTCAAACTCTCAACCAATCGATTGTTACGACAGTTATCAGTGCCCGCCTAATAAACACAGCAGACGGCTGCTGGATTAACGGCGCAAAATGAGAAATCGCTGATGATAGTCAAATGTGGTTTATTTTCACAATGTTTTCACTGTCATAACATTATGTACATTTGCAATTTTCAACCAGTAAAATTATTCACATTTATTTTCAAAGTAGGCGACTGTTTAACCCTTTGCCACATACAACACATCACTTCGAAATTATCTCGGAAAATGTACGAAATATCTCTATAAATTACATAATTTAATTTATTGAATAGAGTTAAAAAAAGTGTTGCAAAAGGAGAATACTATTCGTATTGACCAGTTTCAATATTTGTCACGATGTTTTCAAAAGTAGTCTACAGAAAAGTCGTTTATTTGTGGAAAAGAGCTTAAAAGGATATGAGGATTTATGTAGTTATTTCATAAACACCAACTCGAGGTTTGGGTGTTTCCTGGATTCGCATGAGTTGTGGCGACAATAATTATAGTCGTAATATTCTCACATATATAAAATGTTTTATATAGTTCTGCTCCATCGAAGCAGATACCTGTTGTCGCGCTAAGGGCGTTAATCGGGACATTATGTTTATTTTACCTACGAAATTGCCGTACACAGTTTCTCCCCTTGTTATTATGCTACGTTGACACCATGTTCCCGGCGGCCACAGCAGCTCCGGTTCAGGCCACCGTGGACAAAACCGGATGAACGTGAGACAACGTGGGGGACGGGAATGGCAAACGTGACAGACCGTGATTGCCGTGGCTGCCGTGCAAGATTTTTAAACTGTCTAAAGATTTGCCACGGCAGTCACGGTGCGGATGAGAAATCTAGTAGGGCTTAGTAACGAAACAAAACGTGACAGTCCGTTATAGGCCGTAACAAAACTTGGAGGCGTTCCGTAATGGGACGGGAAGCATGTGTTTTCCCCGGCATATCACGGTCATTTCAACTTTTGTCACGTTCAATCATGGCGCGTTCCGGCGTGTGACAGTGTGCGGTCTCGGCGCGTTGCGTTCTACTACGGTCTTACACGTTTAATCACGGCGCTTCCCGGCTTGTGACGGTTTACGGGCCCGGCGCGCTACGGCACGTTGCGTTCTACTACGGTCTGACACGACGTTCTGGGAGGGAGTATATAAAAGCCTGTCCCGCAGGAGAACTTCATTCGAGTCTGCGCAATCGACCACACATTACTGCATCTCCACTAAGAAGAGAGAAGACTAAGCTTTAAAGAAAGAAAGCCAATCTATGCCACCGAAGAAGGCAAGGCGAAGGAAGGCAGCCCCCACCGTCTTGCACACCACCACCACCAGCAGTGGAGTAGAAAGTCAGACTGTGGACGGAGCGAACACTTCATCCGTGTGGGCTTCCACAATGGCATTGGCCTCATATGGCAGAATGTTGCTTAACTGCTACGGACCACAAAGGAGAGTGGGGAGTAATTGTCACCAGTGGCTAGATTTCTCAAAGTCACTGACAGCTTCAGTTCATGTGGTAAGGCAGAGCGGAACTTCGTGTCTTGTCCCTAAATGGCATTTGTTACTCTTTCCGGTATTTCGTCGAAGAGCTCTGGAGGCATCCTCTGGTAGTTCAGGGTCCGAAACTATAAAAGTTTGTACTCAGAATTTGTGCTCAAGTATCTAATTGGTCAGAAGCAAATTTGTTCTCCAAATTGACCAATCAAAAGCTTTATTCGGACCACGGAGTCCATTTCTGAGCATGGAGCACGTTTTAAAAGTTTTATAGTTTCGGGGCCTGGAAGGCGTTGACATCTTCGAGTTGAGCTCTCTGGTGAGAAAATTTGAGAAGTGGCCCAGCTGCTGCCTTCTATCCTCTCGATAACCATTTCTTCCGGACTGCTTTACTCTGGCATTCACTCTCTGCAACTGCCTTCTTCTTGCTGACACAAAGACTTAATATATGCACCAGCAAATATGCAAACACAAACTCTTCTTCAGTTTGGGCATTCATGATATTGTCTCGTCGAATCTCAGGATACACTGATTGCTATTGCTTGGAAATCCATCTTTGTATACCGTGGGCACAAAAGTGTTCCATAGCTGCCCAGCGTCCACGTTTCATCCATAGAAAGCCTTGGCAGAGTTTGAAAAACGTGTCAGACCTTGATCAGAACTTGAGAAACGTGAGGGACCCTATCCGAACGTGATGGGCCGGGAGGGAACTAACTGGCATCCGTAGTAAACCGCGGGTCGAATCGTAGTGCGCCTTGGAGCCTCAGGGATTCGGTCCCGTTTCTTCCCACGACCCATTACGGATATACTGTGATAGACCGTGAGAAAACGTGCCAGAGGAAGAAATGGCCAAAGTCCAACGGCGCACTACGTTTCGGGCAAACGGGGCTGCCATGGCCGCCGGGAACATAGCATAAACGTAGCATAAAACAGCCCCCTTTTCCCCTAAGGGCTAAACACGTGTAATTATCGTGTTACGGATGGTTTTATATATTTGCATGCATTATCCAAACATGAAAATAAAAAAAAATGTGGGCCAACCAAACGTGAAATTTAAACTTTATCACATTGACAAGATTCTACACATCTTCTGCAATACTTTCAATACGGACGACTCATCATTTCCGGTAAACCGTTAATTTCCGGTTGTACATCTCGACTTCCGGCTTGTAAGACTAACTGAATATGTAAGTATTGATTGCTTTTAATCAGATATCAATGCATTCAACTGTTAACAGTAGTTTAGATTTGAAGGTGATAACGTTTGGTGAAAGGAATTGTAACTCTTAACTAAGCAGTTGAGATTGTGTTAAGCGTATGCAAAGGCTTCCATGTATATTCATTTTCCTTCGATATCTCCCGGATTCGACGGCTTCATGCAAGTCAAAATTTAAATATATATGAGAGGATTGTGTTGGCTCCGACTTGTATTTTAAAACCATAATATAACATCTTATAACAAATTCTGGTTTATTCGTCCCAAAAATCGTTGTCAACTAACAGGAAATTATACCGCCGAATCGGCAAATTCGCAATTAATTAAAATGTGCCGCCATGTAAACACGATGGTCCTTAATCGATCACCTGAATGAAAGTATACTGCAGTTGCCAATCAATATGGCTTGAACAATGTGACAATGTGTGTAGATGGTCACTCGAAGAACATTTCTACCAAATTAGGACAATATTAAGAGGAGATTATAAACTTTAAGCATTTTTCTCCCTTTCAGATGCCGCAGTAACCGAATTTCTACATATAATGTATATATATCTGAACAATTGAAAGAGGGCACTCAAGGTAAATTTCTGTGAAGTTAAGTTGAAATTGGTTCCATACAATTGTAAAAGATGTCATTTGAAGCAATCAGTGAGGTAATTTCACAGCTTTTCTGATTCCGCCCGGCTGCCATGTTCTTCAAACAATCAGTATTGCTTGAACAATATTTGTAGAGGATCACACAAGGATAAATTATTATTAAATTATATTGGAATCGGACAAGCATTTAGAAAAGAAGAAGGATTTTAAAGATTTGGCATTTCCCTCTTTTCTGATTCAAAAGCAGCCAAAGTGTTCAATGAAATTTACACTTTTTAATTTTGTTTTATTAAATTGGTCAATGGCTCAGACCAAAATGACGTGCTTAAGCTCATACGGAATTTTGCCAAAAGCAAAGGAAGACTTGCTGAAATATCTTCATATCATGTTTAAATACTCATTTTGAAATAATTAACAAAACGCCACATCATACTCGTATTAATCTTAAACTTTAATATATACAGTCATGAAGATATAGACAAACTTATTCTAAAACTAATTCTAAAACTAATTATAAAACTTATTATAAAACTAATTATAAAACTTATTATAAAACTAATTCTTAAACTAATTCTAAAACTAATTTTAAAACTAATTCTAAACCGTATTATTAAACTAATTATTAAACTAATTATGAAACTAATTGTTAAACTAATTATGAAACTAATTATTAAACTAAACTTTCCCTGATACAATTTGAGATCTCTGCAGCAGACGAATCTAGAAAACATGGACTAGTAAAAACAAATTGATGAACAAAAAATATAAATTTCTTCCTTAACAACAACATTTTCATTCTGCATCAAAATAATTCTTTCTTTTTTCCCCAAATGTTTTCAATGCAGAACAAATCTGAAATATTATATCATGGAAAAGGGTTGATATACCAACAAAGTAAGATACATGTGTCTGTCCCCAAGAAAAGGTACACGTTGGATTGTGTGAACAGTGTAGATCCAGACCAGCATTTGTATCCACACTGTCTGATCATGATAAACAATGTTCACATATGAACATCAAAAGCTTGTCAGAAGCCTAATGTCAACATGTGTTGATTCAGAAAAGAAGAAACAGAAATGCCACATTTGAGACGTCCCGCGAGAAAACCAACAATATGGCATCCGCGCAGACTGATCTGGACCGACACATTCCGTCTCAGGGGGATATAGGTATAAAGTAATGATTCCTGAAACAGAAAATCCCAAGGAGGCGAAACGTGTCTGTCCGGGCTAGCCCGCGCGGCATATTTAGGCGGATCAGGGTCGACACTTTACGCAGAATCCACAACGATAGTTTTCTCGCGAGTCAGCTATTTTTACATTTTCAGAAGACTAGATAAGGAGAAGTAACTTTTTCTTTCCCCAACAAATTCTCTATTATGACTCCATTTTAAACCTATGTTGTGGGTACTCAAAATAATCGTTCCACCGAGACGATTCTCTTGAGTACCAAGGTCAAATAAGGATTTTTGGATGTGAAATACTCGTCTAATCTAAAACTTTACATGTTCTCATGGATAGAGTGACATAGAGTCAGGCACGTCTATTTCTTTGAGTGACATAGAGTCAGGCACGTCTATTTCTTTGAGGTAGATGATGTTTGCTCTTGCTAATTGGTATTTCTGACTTTTCCATTATCAAAATTGCAGGAATTGCCTAAGTATCAAGAAGGACAATATTTGAGCCGTCCTGCGAGGAAACCAACATTGTTGACTCTGTGGCAAGTATCGACCCGGATCAGCATAAGCATGACGCACAGGCTTACCCGGAAATACACTTTTCGCCTCCTGCGGATATTCTGTTTCAGGAATCATTGCTTTATACCTCTGAGACGGAATATGTCGGCCCGGAATAGTCTGCGAGGACTGCACAAGCGGACCTGGTTCGATACATTACGCAGATGCCATGATGTTGGTTTTCTCGCGGGACAGCTCATATGTTTCAAACATTAATAAAAAACTAACGTGTTCTAACAAAACTCCAACTCATACTTGATAGAGTTACATAGAGCCAGAGGCCCATCTACTTTTTGAGGTAGATGATGTTTGCACTTACTAATTGGTATATCTGGCTTTTTCATTTCAATGTTACAGCAATTATCAAGAAGGACAATATTTGCGCAATACCAGTTCTCAACCTTCTGAGTGCAATTGGTGAACAATACTGTCATATCAGGAGCAACCTGGTTTGATCTGTGTGGATAAACATATTGATCTAGATTTGCACTGGTCGATAACAACTTATGTTCGGTTTTACTAGAATGCGTGACCACTGGGAATACTGAAATCCTTTCGATATATGTTCTGGAAGTACCCTACTCACAAATTATCGTATCTAATAAACTGTTCAACATAGATATCATGTACATGTCAAATCACAACAGTATGTATCTGATTTCTGATTCTGAACATGCACACACACAATCACATCGCTTATCACTTGAGCTAGCACCTCACGGGATAGTTTTTCTCAACGATCCCCTCAAATGACATCCTTAACGACCCAAGTTATCAAAATGAAACTAAATCCAAACAGTTCAGTGATGTCTCTGTTGCCAGTGTCTACACGACCGTCTGCAGCCACAACTTTTTCTCGGAGTTTTGTCTACTGTCATGCTCGTGTTTCCATTTCCGACGGGACAGTAACTAATCGTGTGCGCGTTGTCACCAGTGGCGCCACAAAGCGGACACACATAGCGTCGTAACACAGGGCAGATAACTTTCCCTCGCTCCAATAATTTGTGAGACTGGTACACTCGCTTCATTTCTCCGTTCCGTTTGCAAAAATTACAGATAATTTCGCTGGACAACGCTGGTAAAGGACAACTACGGACGGACCAGTCCGGAAATGACGTGCTATCATCCATACCCAATGCAGTGGCAGGTAGACGTTGCTGAGTTATTCTATTGGCATTCAGTTGACCTGGCCCATTTAACATTGTAACGGTTTCCATTACAACAGGAAGTTGGAAGCGGGAATATGTAGGAGAAGAACTGAAAGGATGAGGCCGGCATGATGTAAGGGCGGGCGTAACTCGTGGCAATGATGACGACGATGCTTGAAGCGGAGGTGACGTACGGACCAATGCCCGTTGGTGCGATGTCCGTACAGCATGCGATGGACTCTCTCCATGTATATCTGAAATTGAAAGAAATTGAGCCGAATCAGACCAACTCGATTTTTAGCGCAACCAGGGACGTCTCTACGTCCCTGTCGCAACCTAAGTGTCCTTTTCTCACATACAGGAAATCTATCACATCCTAGATTAAACAGAACAATGGAGAAATCCTCCGCAAATGACATTTTACTTACTCAAAAGATTACAAAACATTGAAGCAAAAAGAGAAATAACTTATCATGAGCAATTTTTCATTTTGTCAAAATGTTTTCAAAAGTGTTCTGTCGTAAAGACATAAGTTGTCTGCATGGGGAAAATAATTATGGCTTAAAAGGAGTAATACAGTGCAATTGATTTGGTGTACGGTTTTAGTTCCAAGTGACTTAAAGAGCCTTTCCATGAAAAAAACACCATTATGGACTCAGCGTTATGTATCGAACCAGACCAGCCTCCGCAGTCCGCACAGGCTCATCCGGGCCGACGTATTCCGTCTCAGATCGATAGAGATATAGA